>ML369408.1:457-78791 GCA_005239525.1 Nicotiana knightiana
ACATCTATGTGGTATAGTACACCTTCTGTAGTAACTTGACTCTCCTTCTCGTAAGTATTTTCTTTCGTACCTATTTCAGCAATAATATCTTTCGTACCCATTTGGGTAGTAATTTCTTCCATGCCCGTTTGGGCGGTGTTACCTTCTTGGGAGATTTCCTTATCTCGTAATTCTTCCACCTCTATTTTCTTGTTGTAGTGTAGCAAAGAGTTTATATTTCTTGTGGCCTGCTGATCGCCTTTGATTTGTTGAATCCCCCATTCAGAGGGGAATTTAATTACCTGATGCAACATGGAGGGTATCGCTTTCATGTCGTTGATCCACGGCCTTCCAATTATCAGGTTATAAGCAATGTCAGTATCTATGACTTGGAACCTGTCACTTTTGACCACCCCCTCAGCATAAGTGCTAAGCTCAATTTCTCCTTTTGATATAACCGTAGAGTTATCAAACCCTGATATGGCTCGTGATTTTGGGATTACTTGATTCCCTAGTAGCATTTCCTCCACGACTCTTAGAAAATGATATTGACTGAACTGCCTGGATCAATCAACACTTTTTTTACGTTAGTGTCATGAATAAGTAAGGATATTACCAAAGCATCATTGTGCGGAAGCATTAATCCGCTGATATTTGCATCATCGAAGGTTATATCGTCTTCTCCACGAGCCCGTTTCCCATGTGTAATTGTGAACTTTGTAGTTGTTTTGCAAATCACTCTATTTACTTCTTCACCCTTGTGTATTACGTTAACGATTCATTTTGGAGAAGGAGGCTTTGGGGACTCTTGCATGTTTCTCATATATGCATGTTTACCTTTATCACTAAACAATTATGTTAAATAGCCTTGTTTTAACAAATTTTCTACTTCACCTTGTAAAAATCTGCAATCCGCAGTTTTGTGCCCATGATCGTTGTGAAATTCACACCAGTGATCTGGGTTTCTTCTACTTGGATTTGACCGCATCTCTTTGGGCCACTTAACCTTGTCTCCCATCTTCCCCAATATTGAGACAAGTTCAGTAGTACTTACATTAAAGGTATGATCCCCAATTTCAGTACTACCTCTAGGTCGTTCATCTCGATCTTTTCTGGATCTAGACGAGGATGAGACTACGTCTCTTCCTTGTGGTCTATAGTCCAGCCTAGTGTTTTCGAACCTGGGGAAGATATCGCGTCCCGAGGGTCCTAAGTAAGGATCGTACCTATTTTTACCTGATCTTTTATCTGATTCAAGATGTCTGCATCTGGAATGATCTTCATCTCTCAAACGAGCAATGATATCTTCTTATATTCTGAGTTTAGTACTGTACCTGTTATATACATCGTTCCATGTTTTAGCGGGGAATTCTCTTAGACTCTCCTTAAATCGCCTCGTGGCTTCTGAGCTTTTAACATTCAGGTTGCTTGCAAATGTCATGGCTGCCCAATTATCAGGCACCTTGGGTAACTGTATTCTTTCTCGTTGAAATCTGTCTACAAACTCACGGAGTAGTTCTATGTCTCCTTGTTTTATTTTGAATATGTCTTCCATTCTCTTCTCAACTTTATAACTGTAAGCTCAACAAAAGAGTCAATATAATTTTCAGGGAGAAGAGAATACCCGGTTAGGGCCTCTTTGGTAAGTGTTTCCCCAAATTTTTTTACAAGGACTAATTCAATCTCTTGTTTCATTAAGTCATTGCCTTTTACCCCAGTAGTGAAAGCAGTCACATGGTCGCGTGCATAAGTTGTTCCATCATATTTGGGAGCGTCAGGCATTTTAAACTTCTTGGGTATAGGCAAGGGTGCCGCACTTGGCTTCCAAGGTTGTTGAGAATATCTATCAACATCGATGCCTTTGATGATAGATGGTACTCCGGGAATTTGTTCGATGTGATTGTTCTACTCCTTCATCTGTTTCTGCATGGTTAGCAGTAAATTTTGTAATTCTGAGTATTAGATATACCTGGTCTCATTTCGAGAGATTCATTAGGAGTATCTCCTCTTCCTGAGTTTTCCAACCCAGATTGAGGATTTTCCATGGTGATGGTGCTATTGGGGGTGGCGTCGGCGGCGTAGGTAATGCTGTCGGTAACCCTCTAGTAAATTCTTGCAAGGCTTGGCTCACATACTCTGCAATCATTTGCTTTACACGATCTTGTTCCACAGTTTGATCATTATCACCATTGTTGTTATTGGATCTTTCTGGGGATTGTTCCCTCGAACCACGTGGGGTTCCTGAAGGCGATGGAACTGGGGTTCCACTCCTTTGCTGGCTGTTGTCATTGGGGTTTGACATATTTCAGAGGATATCACTTGAAAAGTAAATAAAGATAATCAGATTCGCAGTAACAGAACCAATTTATTTAACCAAAGAATTAGATCCTTTGACTAAAGCCTATTTTTAAGATGAATACGGGTTACTGATAATCAAGATAATGTAGAAAAATGAATAATAGACAATATTGCAGAAATATAGAAAATCGAAGTTGATTGTATTCTTGAATCAGATGCCTTAACTAGTTGTATTCCCCTCCCTTATATAGGAGATTCTTGTAACGTACGACTTTTGCTATGGTTACTCATTAATGACTAATTATGACATTAATGAGGCGTTATAAAGGATAACGGTAATTGGGGTTCGGTTACATAACGTTCGAGTAATCAATTGTGGGTCCTTGAACCTGCCCGTAGATTTGTCTAGATTCATTCTGGTTGTGCCTCTCTCCCGTTTTGATCAAGTTGAGTTTCCCGTGGCTGATAGGTTCATGGGTTTACTGAACCGTGCTTCTTTGTACCGTACCTCTTCAAAGAATCACATCTAGCTGTCGCGTTTTCCTGTGTTCATATGACTGGCTGAGTTGTCAAAAGTTGTCTTACGTGTGAAGCTCTTCTTTACCAATACACTGAGGCTGGTGCATCTGGTTTTCAAACCGGAGCTAGATATTGACTTTAGCGGACCTGACTTCACGGTGAGTTGCTTCTCCTGACGATCCTCAACAACGCCTTGGAGTTCTTTTGCTTATTTTCCCATTTACTTATTTCAGACAGTGGGATTGTATATACATATTTTGTCTTTAGTACATACAATTATATTTCCCATGATACTCGTGACACTAGTTCCTGGCACACACGTTGTTTGGGGATTTTGGGTTGTATATTTATGTATACTTGCATGTTGGCTCGCGCGTCTTTATGGTTACTTTTGAACCTGAAACTGGGATATTGTCTTTGATGTCATATTTTAACTTGTTAAATTCGGTAAATGGTAAATTATTTAATCGAAAATAAAAAAAATGAACACTTAGTGAAATTTTTGTTGGCTTGCCTAACCCCGCGGTTGGGCACCATCACGACCTGAGTTAGGATTTGGGTCGTGACACCGCTAGAGTTAAAATAATTGAAGGAGAATTTGCAATATTTACTTGATAATGGCTTCATTAGGCCTAGTGTCTCGCCCTTAAGTACACCTCTGTTGTTTGTGAAAAAGAAAGATGGATCGATGAGGGATAGCCAGCTATATGCCAAGTTTTCAAAGTCCGATTTTTGGTTGGACTCATTCGCTTTCTTGGGGCATGTAGTATTGATAGAGGGCATTCAGGTCGATCCTAAAAAGATTGAGGCAGTTTAGAACTTTCCTAGACCTACTTCAGCTACGGAGATCTGGAGTTTCTTGGGTTTGGAAAGTTATTACCGTCAGTTTGTGGAGGGGTTCTCATCTATAGCATCCCAATTGACGAGATTGACCCAGAAGGGTGCCTCGTTCAGATGGCCAGATGAGTGTGAGGCGAGCTTTCAGAAGCTCAAGACTGCTTTGAATACAACACCAGTGTTGGTGTTGCTCACATGTTCAGGATCTTATACGGTATATTGTGATGCATCATGTGTTGGGCTCGGTGCAGTATTGATGTAGGATGGTAGAGTGATTTCATATTCATCACGGAAGTTGAAGGTTCATGAGAAGAATTACCCTGACCATGACTTGGAGCTCGCAGCCATAGTTCATATATTGAAGATTTGAAGGAACTATCCTTACAGTGTGTCGTGCGAGGTTTTCACGGATCATCAGAGCCTTAGTATTTGTTCAAACAAAAGGATCTCAATTTGAGGCAGAGGAGGTGGTTGGAGCTATTGAAAGACTATGATATCACCATCTTGTATCATCCCGGGAAGGCCAATGTGGTGGCTGATGCCTTGAGTAGAAAGGCAGCAAGTATGGGCAGCCTTGGTACATTCCAGTCGGTGAGAGACCGCTTGCATCAGATGTTTAGGCTTTGGTCAGTCAGTTCGTGAGGTTGGATGTTTCAGATCCCAGTTGTGTTCTAGCTTGTACACTCGCTTGGTCTTCCTTGTTGGAGGGTATCAGGGAGCGGCAATATGATGACCCTCATTTGCTTATCCTTAGAGACACAGTTTGGCACAGTGGTGCCGAGCAGGTTACTGTTGGAGATGATGGAGTTTTGAGGATTCAAGGTCATATTTGTGTGCCCAATGTAGATGGACTTCGTGAGTTGATTTTTGAGGAGGCCCGAAGTTACCGGTATTCTATTCATCCGGGTGCCACCAAGATGTATCAGGACTTGCGGCAACATTATTGTTGGAGAAGGATGAAGAAGGACATAATTACTTATGTAGCTCGGTGTCTAAATTGTCAACAAGTAAAATGTGAGCATTAGAGACTTGGTGGTTTGCTTCAGAGGTTAGAGAATACTGAGTGCAAGTGGGAGAGTATCACTATGGATTTCGTTTTTGGACTCCCACAGACTCAGAGGAAGTTCGACGCGGTATGGGTTATTTTGGACAGGCTGACCAAGTTAGCGCATTTCATTCCTGTCGCAATTACCTATTCTTCATAGCGGTTAGCTGAGATCTACATATGTGAGATCGTCCTTCTACACGGTGTACATGTGTCTATCATTTCTGATCGAGGTACGCAGTTCACCTTGCACTTTTGGAGAGCAGTACAACATGAGTTGGGCACGCAGGTTGAGTTGAGCACAACATTTCATCCTCAGACGGACGGAAAGTCTGAGCACACTATTCATTTATTGGAGGATATGCTCCGCGTTTGTGTTATATATTTTGGGGGTTCGTGGGATTAGTTCTTGCCACTTGTGAAGTTTACCTACAACAATAGATACTAGTCGAGCATTCAGATGGCTCCTTATGAGCCATTATATGGGAGGTGGTGCCGATCACCAGTTGGATGGTTCGAGCCGAGGCAGGCTAGATATCTAGGTACAGATTTGGTGCAGGATGCCTTGGATAAGGTTAAGATTATTCAGGATCGACTTCGCACATCTCAGTCCAGGTAGAAGATTTATGCCGACCGTTGATTTCGTGATGTTACATTCATGTTTTGAGAGAGAGTATTGCTTCGGGTTTCACCCATGGAGGGTGTGATGAGGTTCGGAAAGAAGGGAAAGTTAAGCCCTAGGTACATCAGACCCTCTGATATTCTGGAAAGAGTGGGTAAGGTGGCTTACAGGCTCGCATTTCCACCTAGTTTATCAGTAGTTCATCTGGTGTTTCATGTGTCCATGCTCTGGAAGCATCACGGTGATCCATCCCATGTGGTAGATTTCAGCTCAGTCCAATTGGACAAGGATTTGACTTACGAGGAGGATCCGATGGTTATTCTAGCCTGACAGGTGCAACAGTTGAGGTCAAGTGTAGTGGAGAGGTACATGGGAGTCCGAGTGTAACGACCCGACCGGTCGTTCTGTGAGATTTTCCCCAATTTCCCATGCTTTTGCATTTGTCATGTATCACTATCTTTTTTTATGTATTGGGTCAGTTGGTTTGGGTTCAGAGTGGTTACAATGAGAGTTTAGGCATTTAGCCTTTTAAAGTAGCCTAATAGTTGAGAAAGTCAACTGAGAGTTGACTTATTGGAAAACGACCTCGGAATGCGGATTTTATGGCTCTAATAGCTTTGTTAGGTGATTTGGGACTTAGGAGTGGTGTCGGAATATTTTTGTGATGTCCGGTGTAGAATTAGGCTTGAATTAGCGAAAGTTAGATTTTGGCGATTTCCAGTCGGCAGTGGAAATTAGGCTATCGAGGTCGAAATGGAATTTCAAAAGTTGGAACATGTTCGTTATGTCATTTTGGATATGTCTGCAAAATTTCAGATTAATCGGAGGTGTTTTGGTTGGTTTCGGCGTAGTTGGCGAATTTTTGAAGTTTCAAAGTTCTTAGGCTTGAATTTGATGTGAATTTGGTGTTTTAGTGTTGTTTTTGGTGTTTCGAAGGCTCGACTAAGTTTGAATGATGTTATGGGATATGTTGGTATGCTTGGTTGGGGCCCCGAGGGGCTCGGGATTGATTCGGATGGTTGACGGGAAGTTGGAGTAAATTTTTGGAATATCTGTTGTGCTTGTTGCTGGTGTTTTCGCACCTGCGAAAGGGGAGTCGCAGGTGCGATCACGCAGGAGCGGAAGGGAAAGTCGCAGGTGCGAAGTCGGGCTGTGTTGGAGAGGTCCGCAGGTGCGAGGAGTTCGTCGCAGGTGCGATGTCGCAGGTGCGTAAGGGTGGTCGCAGGCGCGAGATTTTGGCCGTTAAGTTGGTTATCGCAGGTGCACACTCTGGGACCGTAGGTGTGGGTCCACAGGTGCGACCAGTTGTCCGCAAGTGCGGAAATGACTATGCAAAATAGTATAAAAGGACCTCCTCCGCGAAATTCATTAAATCTTCATCAATTTGCATGCGGAGGAGTCCATTGAAGAGGGTTTTGAGAGGAGATTTCCAGCTTCTTCAACTAAGGTGAGTTCTTTGATTTGTTAATCCCGTTCCTATGCTATTTTATTGAGATTAGGCTTGAAAATTTAAGGTTTTGGGTAAGAAAAGTTGGGAAAATGGGAGGAAAGGAATTGGTGTTTCTTTTGAGGTTTTGGAATGGCAATTATGGTCCGATTTTGGTGTTCTTGGTATGTATAGAATCGGGAGAGAACGAGGGTTCTAATGATGTAAAAAATTTTGGATTCCGAGATGTGGGCCCGGGTCTCGGGTTTGGCCGAATTTCGAGATTTTGTTTAATTTTGATGATTTTCGATTGGGTTGTGTTCCATGAGTATATTTTGATGATGTTAACTAGTTTTTGGCTAGATTCGGAGCAATCGGGAGCCAATTCGAAGGGGAAAAGGCATAGCGGACTAGTGTCGTGGCCCGGTAGAGGTAAGTAATGGTCTTAAATCTTGTCCTGAGGGTATGGAACCCCGGACTGCATTATTTTCTCACTGAATTTAGAATGGCGCACATGTCGGATGAAAAACATGTGGCGCATACTGGTTTTTGGGATTAGACTAGGTCCTCTCCGCGGCAACTAATGAGTTGCATATTTACTCAAAAACTTATGTTAGATTATATTCTAAAGATTTGTGAAATATTTGGGCTATAAGCCGTATTTGGGGCCTTGTGCCGATCTATTTAGCCCCTTTGAGGGCTTTCTACTGTTGTTTTCCTCACTATTTGTTGATGATTTCACTCAGCATCATTGTGCATACTGTTTTATTCGAAAATCAGCATGATTTACACCACTTGAGATTTAAACTGATGTTTGGTTCGAGTACCCTGTTTTTACTAATTCGCCCGAGGGGCCTTTCGAGTGGTTCTGCTGAGTGTGGCCGAGGGCCAGAGTGATGGTGAGGTGTTGAGTGAGTCCGAGGGCCTGATTGTGAGGATATTTATGATATGAGACAGGCCGAGAGCCTGAGAGTGATTGATGCCATTAATTGGCTGTTTATTTAGCGCTTGGGCTGAAAGAGCCCCTCCGAAGACGAAGTCTGTACACACCCCCAGTGAGCGCAGGTACCTACTGAGTGCGAGTGCCGAGTGCCGAGTGACGAGTGACGAGTGATTGGGAGGCATGAGTGAATGTGAGGTGCTGAGAGACTGTGAGGTGCTGAGTGACTGATTATGAGTGACTGTGAGGCATGCCCAAGGGGCTGATTATGATACATGTTTTGCCCAAGGGGCTGATTGTGATATATGTTTTGCCCGAGGGACTATTGATGATTTTACTACTTTCACACTGAGCTTATGAAATACATTTTTCCCGAGGGGCCTCTATATGATTCATTTCGTTTTTATACTAAATCTTTCAGTTGAAGTTGTTGGAAAAAAATATATACATTCCTTAATGGATTTTTCTGAAGATGATTTGAGACATGATGATTTCACATATTTATGTTATACTAATGGAAAGAAAGTATGTGCCTCTTGTGATTTGATGACATTGATTTATATGTTCTTGCTGCTCAGCCCTGATTTATTTCCATTACTACTGAGTTGGTGTACTCACATTACTCTCTGCACCTCTATGTGCAGATTCAGGAGTAGGCATCGAGCATTAGCCTTTATTCCGCAGCGAAGCCAGATTTGCGGGATATAGAGGTAGATGTCCAGCGTCCGCAGCATCTCTATTTTTCCCTCCCTGTTGTATCGTCATTCATTCGGAGGTTTTGTATTATGACAGTATATTATGACTTATCCTTCTAGATGCTCTTGACACGTTGGCTCCCGGTTTTGGGGTTGGCAGTATTGTATTATGATGACCTACTTTATTCCGCAGTCTTTTTTTTGTATATTTATGAAATGCTCAGATTTTAGAAATGGGTTTCTAAAAAAAATTGTGAACATGTGATATATTGGCTAGCCTAGTTCCACGATAGGCGCCATCATGGCCAGCTTAGGATTTGGGGTTGTGACACCGAGTCAGATATGCAAAGTAGATATCCACACCTATTCACTAGCCCATGTACTTTTCTATGTTCGTTCGAGGACGAATGAGTGTTCTAGAGGTGGAGAATATGATGACCCGGTAGGTCATCTAGAGTTTTAAACCTTAAATCAGTGTGTTGAAGCCTCTAATATCTCATTTTAGCCTTCCTCGATTTGCATGCACAGTCCGGGTGTTTTTTCGAAAATCTTTTATGTTAAAAATTGATAAAACATGGGATTTAGCATTTAAAGTCTAATTGAGTTAACTTCGGTCAAAATTTTGAGCAAACAGACCAGGATTTGTGTTTTGACGGTCCCGGTGGGTCCGTATCTTGATTTGGGACTTAGATGTATGTCCGGAATCGAATTATGAGATCCCTAGCTCGAGTTTTCATATTTTATTGAAAAAGTGAAGGCTTAATGACTTAGAAGGTTTGGCCAATGCTTGAATTTGTTGATATCGGTTTCATATTTTGGTTCCGAAACCTGGTATAGTTTTATTACTATATTTATGTTGTCTATCAAATTTGGTGAGAAACAGGGTTGGTTTTACGTGATTCGGACGTCCGGTTGTTAAAATAGCAATTCTAAAGTTTTATTGAAAATTTCATTTGGTTTGATGTCCGATTCATAGTTCTAGGTGTTATTTTGGTGCTTTGATCGCGCGAGCAAGTTCGTTGAGGTTTTTGGACTTGTGTGCATGTATGGGTTAGATCCCCGAGTGCTCGGGTGAGTTTCAGATTGCCTACGGACCATTTGAACTTAGAAATAATTTGGTTTTTGAGCTTTAGCTGTCATCTGGTGTGTTGTGCTTTGCGATCGCGAAGGAGAATCTGGGATTGGGGAGGTTTTGTCCTATATGAACGCGAGACCTTGGTCACAAACGCGGAGCATTAAGGAGTTTCCTCTACACGACAGTGACCAGTCACACGAGAACTGTAGCGTTAGATAGGCTGGGCAGGGGGAGTTGACGAACTCTACGCGAAAGCGAGCCCAGTCTCGCGAACGCGGAGGTGAGGCGGGCTAGACCTTCGTGAACGCGTGGAATTACTCGCGATCACGTAAGCCATTTAGTCCATGCTCTTCGCGAATGCGTCAGGTTTCACGTGAACGCGATGAACACCTGACGCCAGGGATTTAAAACAGTTCCAAAACGGGATCTCTCCCATTTTTCATAAACCTTCCATTTCAGATCGGCCTAGATGCGATTTTAAAGAGAAAACTCAATACCAATTTATAGGTTTGTATACTTTAACTCATTTTCTTCCATTTCTAACAACACCCATTAATTTCTATCCCTAATCTTTGTTCTTCCATGGTAGAAAATTAGGGATTTAGGAAGAATTGGAGTTTTTGTAAATTAGGGATTTAGACCTCAAATTGAGGCCGGATTCCGAAACAAATTGCATAATCGGGCTCGGGGGTGAATGGGTAAATGTATTTTGGTCCGAACCTTAGGTTTTGACCAAGCAGGCCAAAGGTCAATTTTTGACTTTTTGGGGAAAAGTTTGGAAATTCTAAATTTATGCACTGTAATTGATTCCTTTAGCAATATTTGATATTATTGAGTCAATTCTGGTTAGATATGAGTGGTTTGGAGGCAAATTCTCGAAGAAAGGCTCCGATAGAGCTTTGAGTTAGTATTTCGAGTGAGGTAAGTGTCGTGGTTAACCTTGACTTGAGGGATTAGGAGTTGTTTGCTTATATTCTACATGTTTAGATGTTTGGTACAATTATTTGTGAGGTGATGAGTACTTATGCGTTGTTGTTGGGTCAAAGCATGCGGTGGAACTTGTTTTCTTGCCATTTATTTATTACTTTAAACATGATATCCATGCTTAGACTAGTTAATTACTAAATTGATTGTTATGTTTGCATTTATGAGCTATTTGAGATAATTGAGTGTTGTTTTCCGAAGTTGAGATTGTTATTGTGGAAACATTGTTGATGTGAGGCCTGTTCTTTTTTATTCTGTCTCTCTTTTGTTTATGCTCATTGTTATATGGTAAGGGAGAGTGTTAATGCACGAAGGGTGATGTGTGCCATATTTATTGATTATGATGAAAGTGAGAGTAAAAGCACGAAGGTGATGTCGCGCAGTTATTATTGTTTCACAGTGAGGTTAAGAGTAAAAACACGAAGGGTGATGTCGTGTCGATATTATTGCTTCACAGTGAGGTTGAGAGTAAAATCTTGAATGGTGATGATATGCCTATATTATTATTTCATAGTGAGGTTGAGAGTAAAAGCATGAAGGGTGATGCCTAGCTGTTTTGTTGATTATGTTTATTCGTTTTGCTGGTTAAAGTCTTATTGATTGTTTCTTGTTATCATTCCATGTAGTATTTATTGTATCTTGTACCCCATTTTCGCATGTTCCCTCCCAAAATCACATGATTAGCTTTTATTTGTCATTGTGTTGTACGTATATGGTTATCTGCACAGGTTTATTTTACGTTGGTGTCTTATCATAGCCTCGTCACTACCTCATCGAGGTTAGGCTCGACACTTATTGAGTATATTGGTTCGGTTGTACTCATACTACACTCTGCACTTCTTGTGCAGATTTTGGTACTGGTCCCAGTTATTCGTGAGGCGTTTCAGCTCGGATTTTCTTTTGGAGACTCGAGGTAGTTCTGTTGGCGTCTGCAGACCCATGAAGTCCCCTTCCATTTCCCCTATTTTACTATTATTTTCGTTCATGACAGTTGTATTTATTTCAAACTCTGTTTGTAGAGACTCTAGAAGCTCGTGAATTATGACTCTAGATCCGGGTTGTACTTAGATACTAATGATGTTTATGTTATTTTGCGCTCGGTATAAATTGCAATTCGGCTCAATTGTTTTTACTTATTGTAATTGATTAAAATTGGCTTGAAGATCCTCTAGCGTTGGCTTTCCTGGCAAGTAAAATGTTAGGCGCCAGCACGGTCCCGACGGTGGGAATTTCGGGTCGTGACAAATAGATCTTGACATATGAATATGAAAGAACAAAGAGATTGACATATTTCAATAAACTTGATAAAATAGTAGTGGTACAAATTATTATTTAAAGTAAAGAAACATAGATGCACTTTATAGTTCTATAAAATATTACATCCCATGTGAGGATCACAAATATTTTTAGATATTTTTTAAAGAAATTTTTATATAATGTCTTAGTAGTATATATAAAAACTATATATTTATGTATCCGTTTGGTTCGATATTTTTACTAAATACAAAACCAAATCAAACCAAACCTAATCAGGTTTTTAAATCAGTTTGGTTTGGCTTTTCGGTTTGGTGCGGTTTTCCGGTTCGGTTTGAATCCCCCTAGTAAAATCTGTTGATAAATAATTTTTACAATATTTATTATTGATTAAGAAAAAGAATAGTTTGTTGTTTGCTCCCAAGAAATAAAAATATAAGTGTTTCCTCTTCCTTGCACTATTGGAAACACTTTTGAATTTTGACCTTAAGGTTTGCCCATGGGGTAAGTTAAGGTAAAAAAATAAAGGCCATCCATTTTAATGTTATTGGGTATAATTTCCTTTCTTATGTTAGTTGACTAGTCTCTTTTAGAATGATTTTAAAAATATATAGCTTTTTTTAATAGATAAGATCTAAAATCTCCAAAGGGTAAATGTTCTTGTTGAAACTGAAAAGGAAGCATGATAACTTGTAAAGTTGAAGTAATAAAATTATCAAACTGGGAAAACCTTAAGTAGAATATATTGATTGAGATGCATGATTGAAAACTTCAATGAGGTAATGTTTCTTCCTTATTGAGTAATTAGCTAAATATGATCAACAATCATCATTTAAAAAAATCTTATATTTTATAACTCAAACATAATTTTCACAATAAGAAGTATGTAATTCTTTAAACATTTATATTCACTGAGACAGGTTAGACGCGCAATGCATGTACTCTTAGACTAGTATAAAAGATACAGAAGTAGGAAAAATTTGTCCCAACCAGGCATCTTAGGTGGTTCAGAAGGTGATCAAAGGCAATGAAATATTTTGATGAAGCAGGTTATGGAGCTGATGAGATTCAATCAATTGATTATTTCTCAATAAAGACACTATGTCAGAAAATGCTTAGGGTTTTTCAGAAGGTTTTTGGAGAAAATTGATTTTGTAATAATCCGACTGGTCGTTTTATGTATTAGAGCCCCGTTTCCCTATTTGATGATTCCCTTATGTTTGTTTGTTACTTTATAACTTGCGGGGATGATTGGTTTGGTTCCGGGAAGGTTTAAGAGTGAACCAGAATACTTAGTTTTATTTTTAGAAGCTTAAGTTATAAGAGTTGAGCAATGTTTGACTTTTGGGTAAACGATCTCATCTTAGTAATTTGATGATTCCAATAGGTTCTTATGGTGATTTTTGACTTTGACGTGTGTTCGGATTTGGATTTGGAGGTTCTTAGAATATTTTGGTTCTATTTACCGAAAGTTGATAATTTGAAGAATTAGAGAGTTTGTAGGTTTCATCGATAGTTGAATTTAATATTATCGGGTTCCGAATGGCATTCCGGGATTTTTCGTAGGTTCATTTATTTGAATGAAACTTGTATGAAAAGTTTGGTTGCAATCCGGAATGATTAGGCATGCTTTAGACGTGTTTGGCGAAGTTATTAGAATATTTCAAAGTTAAGAGAATGATTTGATCTTCGATTATTAGTTTTGATGATATTTTGTCACGATACCGAATTTTCCTCTGTAGGATGTAGTGACGGCACCTAATCTCTAAGACTAGGTAAGCCTAACAAGCATGCCGAATTATTAAAATAATAATCAAAAAGCTTAAAACACCAATAACTTTATAAAGTAAAATTGCAACTCAAAGTATATACAACTACCAGAACCCGATAAGAAATATGTCACAAGCTCTGGATACGACGTTGACAATCCTATACATCATTCTCTATCAAAAGCATAAGGAACAAGGAAAAAACGGGATAGAAGGGCATTCCAAGGCCTGTGGACGCGGGCAGGTGTACCTTGAAGTCTCTGATAAGCAAGTCACTCCACACTCTAACATTGTGGCTGGTAAGATGTACCTGGATCTGCACAAAACATATGAAGAAGTGTAGTACGAGTACACCACAACAATACCCAGTAAGTGCCAAGCCTAATCTCGGTACAGTAATGGCGAGGTCAGGTCAGTTCCCTACTAGAAATAATAAGAAATAAGGCAGAAGATATAGTAAAATGATAGGGAAGTGAAACAATAAGAATTTACGGAAGGTAACAATATGGAATCAAAGCAATAATCTTACAAATTAAGGAAACAACAACAAACAAAATAACAAATAGAGGAAATCGACAGGGAAACTTCCGAGGTACCGCCTCGTAGTCCCAAAAGTAAAATATCTCACAATATTTCCTTATATTACTGTAGGAGCCTTTATATTTAGTTTTGAAAATTATGTTTCCGAAATAGCATCCCATGTTTTAGCCCACATTATCACAAAGCATGACTTCTAGTAGTTCCTCTACTATCCACGTGTTTCAAGCTCACTTTATCTAATCGCATGCGTTTCAATACCCAGACCTTAACCACCGCATGCGTATCAGTAATCACAACGGCACGACAGAAACCTCGTGCAAATAATAACAACCGCACGGCAGAAACCTCGTGCAAAACAAAACAATCATCTCAACAATAATCACGGAAACCAAAACATAACAACTGAAACAATGATATTTCAAGGATAGCAGTTTCAAGTAAAGAATTCCACAGTTAGATAATGAATATGGAATCAAGAAAGCAGGTAATTCAAATAAGCATGTAGTACAATTTTCAAATAAGAGATAAGACAAGTAGACATGTGAAATTAGGCTAAACATGATGACTATACATACTAAAATAACTCAGTTAAGGCATAAAAAGGAAACTACTTAGCTAAAATCGGAATTTCAACATTTATCTCGGGTACGCACTCGTCACCTCGCGTACACGGCCCTCACATATCACAAATTGTCACAATAGTACCAAATCCTAAGGGTAATTTGCCCCACACAAGGTTAGACAAGTCACTTACCTCAAACCAAGCTCAATCAATCAATAAGAAGGCCTTTCCCTCAATTTTCTGACTCTGAACAGCTCCAATATAGCCAAAATAATTGCATACTATAAATATAACTATAGGAAACTAATCTAAATAATGAAATCATGATTTTAGCAAAGAATTGGAAAATTGCCCCAAAAAGTCAACCGGGGCCTGCATCTCGGAGCCCAGCCAAAATTACAAAAATCGAATACCCATTCGATATCAAGTCCAACCATACAAGGATTATTCAAATTCAATCCCATTTCGCCTTTCAAAACTCAAGCATTCGGTTTAAGAACTTTTACACCGTTTTCCAAAATTTCAACCCAAATCCTTAATTAAATGAAGAAATCAAAGATAGATTAGTGGAATATAATAAAAAATGAGTCAAGAATCCTTACCCAAATGTTTTCTCTAAAAATCCCTCAAAATCTCGCCTCAATCCGAGCTCTCAAAGTCCCAGAGTGAAAATAAAATCAAACCCTCGATTTTTCCCTTTTTTGCCCAGTCAAGCCGCATTTGCAGCCCAAGAATCGCTTCTGCGACACCTCACCTGCGGAAAAACCATCGTAGTTGCGGAAAACACTTAAGTCCAGGGCTTCCGCATCTGCGGAAAAGGGACCGTATCTGTGTGACCGCTTGTGCTGGGAAATGATCGCACCTGTGTCTACTGGCGCTTCTGCGCACCTGCCATCGCAGAAGCAAAAGCGCTTCTGTGAAAAGTTTCCCCCTTCTGCGACGACAGCTGGGCAAGGCCAGCTTCGTATCTGCGATTCAAAACTCGCTTGTGCGGGTCCTCACCTACGGCTAATCCCACCGCATGTGCGATGACACTAGAACTAGCCCAACTTCATCAAACCTCTAAGTCTAAAAATGATCTGATCACGATCCGAATCATACTCGAGGACCCGGGGACCTCAACCAAACATACAAACAAGTCCGAAAACATCATACGAACATAGTTGAGCCTTCAAATCACAACAAACAATGCTAAAATAATGAATTGCACATCGATTCAAGACTAATAAACTTTTGAACCTTTAACTTCCACATCTGATGCTGAAACCTATCAAATCACATTCGATTGACCTCAAATTTAGTTCACATGTCATAATTGACATTACGGACGTATTCTAACTTCCGAAATCGGAATCTGACCCCAATATCAAAAATTCTACTCATGTTCAAACTTCCCAAATTTCCCACCAATTTCCAACTTTCACCAATTCATGCTGAAACGATCTATGGACCTTCAAACAATGTCCGGACACACTCCTTAGACCAAAATCACCATATGGAGCTACTAGAACTGTCAAAACTCCATTATGGAGTTGTGTTCACACAAGTCAAACTACGTTAAACTCTTACGACTTAACTTCCAATTTAGGGACTATGTGTCCCATTCCACTCCGAAACTCTACCGAACTAGATACCAGGTATCCCAGAAAGTCACGAAATCAGAATATAACACAGAGAACACAATAAATAAGGGATCAGGGCTAATACACTCAAAATAATCGGTCGTGTCGTTACATCCTCCCCCTCTTAAAACAAATGTTTGTCCTCAAAAGAGTATAGAGACATACCTGAAATGGTGAAAATATAAAGATAAAGGCTACGCATATCATGTTGGGTCTCCCAAGTCGCCTTCATGACTGGCTGACCCCTCCACTGAACCTTCATTGAATCAATGTTCGTCGACCTCAAATTCAGAACCGTCCTGTCCAAACTGGCCATCGGCTCCTCAACATAAGACAAATGCTTGTCCAACCGGACCGAGCTAGAGTCTGACATATAAGACAGATCGGTGTGATACTTCCGGAGCATAGAAACATGGAATACTGGATTAACTATAGTAGACTATGTGGTAGTGCAAGTCTGTAAGCCACCTCTCCAACCCTCTCAAGCATCTTAAAAGGCCTTATATACCTAGGGCTCAACTTGCCCTTCTTCCCAAATCTCATAACACCCTTCATGGCCAAAACCTGGAGCAAGACCCGCTCCCTAACCATGAATACAACGTCGCGAACCTTTCGATTCACATAACTCTTCTGTTTGGATTGGGCTGTACAAAGTCAATCCTGAATTAACTTAACCTTTTCCAAAGCATCCTAAACCAAGTCTGTACCTAATAGTCTAGCCTCGACCGGCTCGAACAAACCTACTGGAGACCGGCACCTCCTACCATACAAAGCCTCATACAGGGCCATCTGAATGCTCGACTGATAGTTGTTGTTGTAGGAAAACTCCGCAAGTGGCAAGAATTGATCCCAAGAAACCCCAAACTCCATCACACATGCACAGAGCATATCCTCAAATATCTGAATAATGCACTCGGATTGTTCGTCCATCTGAGGGTGAAATGATGTGCTCAACTCAACTCGAGTACCTAAATCATGAAGTATGGCCCTCTATAACCTGCGATGTAAACTGCATACCTTGTCAGAGATGATGGATACCAGCACGCAATGAAGCCTAACAATCTCGCGGATATAAACTCGAGCCATCCGCTCTGAAGAATAAGTAGTCACCATTGGAAATGAGCCGACTTGGTCAACCTATCCATAATTACCCAAATTGCATCAAACTTCCTCTGAGTTCGTGGGAACCCAACAACAAAATCCATTGTGATCCGCTCTCACTTCCACTCTGGAATCTCTAGCTTCTGAAGCAATCTACCTGGTCGTTGATGTTTATACTTCACTTGCTGACAATTTAGGCACCGAGCCACATACTCCACTACGTCTTTCTTCATTCTTCTCCATTAATAATGCTGCCTTAAGTTCTGATACATCTTCGAGGCACCTGGATGAATGGAGTACCGCAAACTGTGAGCCTCTTAGAGAATCAACTCATATCCAAACCTTCATCCGCAATACACCGCCATCTCCGGTAGGGACCTCCTTGGCATTACCGTACTGAATCGTGTCCTTAAGGACAAGCAGATGGGGGTCATCATACTGACGCTCTCTAATACGATCATAAGGAGAAGACTGTGAAACCATACAAGCCAAAACTCAGCTCGGCTCAGAAACATCCAATCTAACAAACCGGTTGGCCAAGGCCTAAACATCCAATGATAATGGCCTCTCTGCTGCTGGTAGATTCTAGACTGCCCAAACTCTCCACCCTACGACTCAAGGCATCGGCCACCAAATTGGCCTTCCCGAGATGATATAGAATGGGGATATCATAATCCTTAAGCAGCTCTAACCACCTCTACTGGCGCAATTTAAGATCCTTCTATTTGAACATATGTTGTAGATTCCAGTGATCGGCGTAGATCTCACAAGGAACACCGTAAATATAGTGATGCCAAATTTTCAAGGCATGAACAATATCAGATATCTCAAGGTCGTGGACATGATAGTTCTTCTTATGTATCTTCAATTGTCTGGACGCGTAGGCAATCACCCCAATGTACTGCATCAACACCGCGCTGAGACCAATGCGCGACGCATCACAATACATGGTATAATACCCCAAACCTATAGGCAATACTAACACTGGGGCTATAGTCAAAGCAGTCTTGAGCTTTTGAAAGCTCTCCTCACACTCCTTTGTCCACCTGAATGGACCACCCTTGTGGGTTAGCCTGGTCAAAGGAGCTAAGTAGTTGAGAAACTCTCTACAAATCAACGGTAATACCCCGCCAAACCCAAAAAACTCCGGATCTCCTTAGTTGAGGGTGATCTTGTCCAACTCTGCACTACTTCTATCTTCTTCGGATCTACCTTGATCCCCTCACTTGATACTACATGACCCAAAAACGCCATTGAATCTAGCTAGAGTTCACACTTTGAAAATTTTGCATATAACTTCTTTTCTCTCAA
Organism: Nicotiana knightiana; assembly: GCA_005239525.1. Lineage (NCBI taxonomy): Eukaryota > Viridiplantae > Streptophyta > Magnoliopsida > Solanales > Solanaceae > Nicotiana > Nicotiana knightiana. Next base: position 19,037 of record ML369408.1, read on the forward strand.
GGTCTGAAGCACATTCCTCAGGTGATCCTCATGATCCTCCCAACTCTGGGAGTACACCAGAATGCCATCAATAAACACAATGACGGATATGTCAAGATAGGGATGAAATATACTGTTCATCAAGAGCATGAATACTGTTGAGGCGTTGGTCAGCTCAAATGACATCATAAGGAACTCATAATGACCATACCAAGTCCTGAAGGATGTCTTCGGGATATATGGCTCCCGAATCTTCAACTGATGTTAGCCTGAATGCAAGTCAATCTTGGAAAAGACTTTGGCACCCTGTAGCTGATCAAATAGGTCATCAATACGAGGCAATGTAAACTTGTTCTTCACTGTAACCTTGTTCAGCTGGCGATAATCAATACACATGTGCATAGTGCCATCCTTCTTCTTTACAAACAAGACAAGAGAACCCCAAGGAGACACATTGGGCCGAATGAAGCCCTTATCAAGCAATTCCTGCAACTGCTCCTTCAACTCTGGTGGAACCATATGTTATGGAGGATTAGAGATGGACTAAGTTCCCGATAACAAATCAATACAAAAGTCGATATCTCTGTCAGGTGGCATGCCCGGAAGATCCACCGAAAACACATTTGGATAATTTCTCACTATCGGAACTGATCGACGGTAGGAGTATCAGCACTGACATCTCTCACATATGCTAGATACGCATCACATCCCTACTCAACCATCCCCTGCACCTTTAGAAATGAAATAACCCTGCTAGGAGTGTAATCTAAAGTACCCCTCCACTCTAACTGTGGTAATCCTGGTTGTCATGACCCAAAATCCAACTAGTCGTGATGGCACCTAACCCAACCCTCTAGGTAAGACAATTAAGAATTATCCAATTCCAGTGAAATTAATAAAATAATTAAATAGAAAAGTTAAATGAATCTTATACATCCCCCAAGGACTGATAGTATAAATCATGAGCTTCTAATATTAGAATTTACAAAGCTAGTATTAAATAAATACATTATCTGTTCGAAAAAGTACATAAACCAATTTATATATTCTAAGACTACAATGAACAGGAGGAAGCTATAACCGGAATGCATGTACATCTTCATATCTAGATCTCGTCAATCTCAGCAATGTCAACAGCCAATATCTGCACGCAAGGTGCATGAGTGTAGTATGGGTACAACTGACCCTATGTACTAAATAAGTAACAAACCGAACCTTAGGTTGAAAGTAGTGACGAGCTAGAACAAAGGTCGGGTCCAACACCAATATCCAACAACAGTTCATAACAATGTAAAACAATTAGTAAAAGAAGAAACTCAGAGATGAAATGCTCAGCCTATTCATAATTTCCCGAAAAATAGATCCTCTTTTCTTGTATATCAGTGAAAACCCAAATCCTTTGCTGAAATCATCGAAAATATGAGTAAATTTGAAAAAAGTAATTTTTCCCAAAAATCCTTTCAACAATAAATAGGATGTTCGATTATTCTTTCCAGGTAGCCAGTGTAACATATATCACTATGCTCATATATCAATACGGGTGAGAAGACATGGATGACATGATACTATACAACATGAGGAATAAATGCATCTTTTTGCCTGTATGTTAAGTGTGCATATCAGACATGATGCAATTCAGTGATAAAACCATATGCATACTCTCAAAGTATCAATTCACTTAGTCCTCCCAGTCACTCAGTCCTCACAATCACTCAGTCTTCACAACCACTCAGGCCTCACATTCACTCAGTCATCCCAATCACTCGACGCTTGGCACTCGGCACTCACATTCAGTAGATACCTGCGCTCACTGTGGGTGTGTACAGACTCCGGAGGGGCTCCTTCAGCCCAAGCGCTATATTAAGACAATCATGGCATAAAATCAATGGAACATGTTGCGGCGTGTAGCCCGATCCCATAAATATCCTCATAATCAGGCCCTCGGCCTCACTTAGTCATCAATCTCTCCAGCCTCTCGGGCTCTCAATGTCATGAAATATCAGCCCAAAAATAATGATGTGATATATTAATAAATAGTAACAGAGACTGAGATATGATATGAATACGAATGCGTATGACTGAGTATGTAAAGCAATGAAAGCATATAGCTCATGCTCAACAGCAAAAATGACCTCAATGGGTCCCAACAGGATAAGCATGTAGCCTAGACATGGTTTCTAACATGAAATCACAGCTCAATAACTCTAGTACGTAGAGATTTCATGGTTACAGATAAGATCACGTAACTACAGTACTACAGAAATAACAAAATTACAACTTACACGGTGCACGCCCACACGCCTGCCACCTAGTATGTGCGTCACCTCAACACCAATCACATAACACGTAATTCGGGGTTTCATACCCTCAGCACCAAGTTTAGAAGAGTTACTTACCTCAAAGAAGCTAAATTCCAATATTAAGCAAGCCAAGCGATGCTCCAAAAATGCCATCCCGTGCGTTCCGACTTCTGAACGGCTCGAAACAAACCATAAAAACTCAAATACATCAAACAATGCTAAAGGAACCAATCCCAATCGAAAAAGGTCAAATCTTGAATCAAAAGCCCAAAATCGGCCAAAATGTCCAACCCAGGCCCGCACCTCAGAACTCGACAAAACTCATAAATCCGTCAACCCATTCAATTACAAGTCCAACCATACTAGCTTCACTTAAATACGACTCCAAATCGGTGTTCAAAACTCGAAAATTCGATTTATGAAGTTTTTGAAAAAAAAAACCCTAATTTCCTATTTAAATTCATCAATCTATTTCTAAAAATGAAGATTGATTCATGAAATGTAATCAAAATTGAGGGTAGAACACTTACCCCAACCCTACTGATGAAAATTGCTCCAAAAACCGCCTCATTCCGAAGTCCATAGCTCAATATGTGATAAACATGACCAACTCTCGAACTTAAAGCATTCTGCCTAGCGGATTCCGCATTTGCGGACAAGAGGTCGCATTTGCGACCACCACTTCTGCGGTAAATGTTTTAATTCTGTGAAAATGGCCTTGCCCAGCAACCCCCGCGCCTGCGGCAGAACTGCTTCTGCGATCACGCAGGTGTAGAAAATAGCCCCGCACCTATGACACTACCTTGATCCTGCTTCTGCGGCCACTTCCTCTCTTGTGCGACGTCGCACCTGCGCGCAATATTTCACAGGTGCGATCACACCAGGACTACTCAAAAACCATCCTTAGCCAAAATTTCCAAAATGCTTTGAACATCGTCCGAAACTCCCCCGGAGCCCCTCAAGACCACGTCCAAATATACCAACGAGTCTTATAATATAACACGGACCTACTCGAGGCCTCAAATCACACCTAACAACATCGAAATGACGAATCGCACCTAAATCCGAACTTGATGAACTTTGAACTTTTCAACTTCCATAATTCGTGCCGAAATAAAGCAAACCAACTCGAAATGAACCCAAATTTTGCACACAAGTCCCAAATGACATAATGAAGCTATTCTAACTACCGGAACCACAATCCAATCCTGATGTCCACAAAGTCAACTCTCAGTCAAACTTTTGATGTTTCCAAACCTTCAAATTTTCAATTTTCGCCAATTTGTGTTGAAAGCTTCAAGAAATATCCGAATGCAAATTCGGGCATACGCCAGAGTCCAAAATCTTCCAAAATCACCATCTGGACCTACTGGAACCATCAAAACACCAATCCGGGGTCAAATTCATAAGAAAATCAAACTCGGTCAACTTTCCCAATTTATAGCTTCGACAATGAAGTCCATTCTTCCAATTCGGTTCCAAATAACCTTAAAACAAAAACCCACGATTCACATAAGTCATAATACATCATACGGAGCTACTTATGCCCGTAAAATACCGAGCGAAGTGCAAATGCTCAAAACAACGGGTCGGGTTGCTACACTGGCATAGCCAGCGTCACAGTCTTGGCGTGACAATCAAAAATAGCATGATAGGGAGACAACTAGTCCATGCCAAAAATAATATCAAAGTCTACCATAATGAGCATTAATAGATCAGCTCTAGTCTCAAAACACTAAGAACAACCAAACACGATCGATACACATGGTCAACAATAATAGAATCTCCTACAGGTGTAGACACATAGACAGGAGAACTCAAGGAATCATGGGATACACCCAAATATGGAGAAAAATAAGATGACACATATGAATAAGTGGAGTCTCAAATAAGACTGATGCATCTCTATGACAGACCGGAACAATACTTATGATGACAGAATCAGATGCAAGTGCCTCTGTTCGAGAACCTGGAGGGGCACGCGGAGCCTAAGTAGTATATGGAGGTGCACCCCTACTGAGTCTGGGGAAATCCCTCAACATATGACGAGTGTCACAACACTCAAAACAAGCCCTCGGAGGATGCAGTTGTTGTGGCTGGCTCGGGCCTAATCGGCTGGACTGACCACTGAAAGCACCTCGTGCAGGAGGTGCACTAGATAATTCTGGTGCATAATAGGGAGCCTGAGGCCTAGGAGTAGCCAGAATACCGGTAGAAGCTGGAAATGTTGAATATACAGGGAGACTCACAAAGCCCCTTATCATGAAGGGTTGCCGCTAGGGAACGAGTACCACTATATATGCTAGACTCTTGAGACCTCTTGGTCTCTCTCTCCTTCCTCTCCCGAGTCAGCATACCCTCCAATCTCCTAGAAATCCCCACCACCTGCTGGCATGCGATGTCCATATCCAATTCTGGGGCCATACTAAATCTGATACTAGGGTTGAGTCTCTCGATAAATTCAGGGACACGCTCTCTAATAGTAGCAACCAAGGCTGGTGCATGTCTAGACAAGTTACTGAACCAAACCGCATACATTGACACGGTCATAGAACCCTGGCGCAACTGCTCAAATTCTGCGCGCCATGCATCTCTGATACTCTGGGAAATATACTTCATCAAGAACATGTCAGAGAACTAAGTCCAAGTGAGTGAAGCTACCTCGGTCAGACTACCCAACTCATAAGCTCAACACCACTGATAAGCCGCTCCCTTAAGCTGGAATGTAGTTAAAGCAACCCCATTAGACTCCGCAATACCCATTGTACGGAGGATATGGTGGCACCTTTTTAGACTCCGCACTAGTATGACCTCTAGATCTGGTCGACCCGAACCTGCTGCTCTAGGGTACGGGCGATGGGCTTCTGTTCTCTTCCCCCGGCCTGAGAAGTTGTAGGAGCTAGTGGGATCAACCCTGCTTGAGTTGAAGTGGTGAACATGCTAAGAAACTAGGCGAGAGTCTCCTGAAGAGCTGGTGCAGTAACATGCATCTCAAGTGCCTGCGCTTCAACTGGGGCTACAAGTGGCTCCTCTGCAGCCGCTCGTACGGGCGCTCTAGCTACACCACGTGGACGTCCTCCACCTTTAACCCGGCCCCAGATTCTCACGACTCTAGCAGGGGGCGCGAGTTTCTGCTCATCTGATCTAGCTATATGTGTCCTCACCATCTATGAGATAATAAAAAGACAGAAGTTTAGAATCCTGAAGTCAACAACTTCACACTACAAGGGATCAAAGAAGTAAAGTTTTTCCAAATGGTTCCATATCCTCCCGAAGATAAGTATAAACATATCCATACCGATCTGCGAGACGCTGCTAAACCTTTTTGTGACTCATAACACTTATGAATCTAAAGATTTGATACCAACTTGTCACGACCCCAAATTTCCCTCCGTAGGATGTCGTGACATCACCTAGTCTCTAAAACTAGGTAAGCCTAACAATCATGCGGAATAATTGAAATAATAATCTAAAAGCTCAAAATGCCAACAACTGTATAAAGAAAAACTACAACTCAAAATATATACAACTCTCAAAACCCGGTAAGAAATAAGTGACAAGCTCTAGATACAATGTTTCACAATCCTATACATCACTCTCTATCAAAAACATAAGGAAGGGGACTCCGAGGCCTGCTGACATGGGCAGGTATACCTTGAAGTCTCTGATAAGCAAGTCACTCCACACTCTAACACTGTCGCTTATAAGATGTACCTGGATCTGCACAAAACATGTGCAGAGGCGTAGTATGCGTACACCATGATAGTACCCAGTAAGTGCCAAGTCTAACCTCAGTAGACTAGTGGCGAGGTCAGGTCAAGGCCCTACTGGAAATAATAAGAAACAAGGCAAAGGATATACTAAAATGATAGGGAAGTGAAAAATTAAGAATACGAAAGGTAACAATACGGAATCAAATAAAAACAACTACAACATGAAAAGAAGCAAGAATATTACAAATTAAGGAAACATCAACAAACAAAACAACAAATAGAGGAAATCAACATGGACACTCCCGAGGTACCGCCATAGTCCCAAAAGTAAAATATCTCACAATCTTTTCATATATCACCGCAGGAGCCTTTATATTTAGTTTTGAAAATCATTTTCCCGAAATAGCATCCTGCGTTTTAGCCCACCTTATCACACCGCATGACATCTAGTAGTCCCCCGACTAGCCATGCGCTTCAAGCACACCTTATCTCACCATGTGCATTTCAAAACCTAGACCTTATACCACCACATGCATATCAATAATCACAACGGCATGGCAGAAACCGCATGTAAACAATAACAACCGCAAGGCAGAAACATCGTGCAACAACTAAACAATCATCTCAACAATAATCACGGAAACCAAAACATAACATCTGAAACAATGATATTTCAAGGATAGAAGTTTCAAGTAAAGAATCCCACAGTTAGATAATGAATATGGAATCAAGAAAGCGGGTAATTCAACTAAGCATGTAGTACAAGTTGCAAATAAGAGATAAGACAAGAAGACATGTGAAATTAGGCTAAACATGATGACTATAAAATCTAAAGTAACTCAGTTAAGGCTTAAAAAGGAAACTACTTAGCTAAAATCGAAATTTCAAAATTTAGCCCGTGTACGCACTCGTCACCTCGCGTACACGGTCCTCACATATCACAAATTGTCACAACAGTACCAAATCCTAAGGACAATTTCCCCCACACAAGGTTAGACAAGTCACGTGCCTCAAACCAAGCTCAATCAATTATTAAGAAGGCCTTCCCCCTGATTTCTGACTCCAAATGACTCAAATTTAGACAAAAATAATTACATACTATAAATATACCTATAGGAAACTAAAATAAATGATGAAATTATGATTTTACCAAAGAATTGGAAAATCACCCCAAAAAGTAAAAACCCGGGCCCGCGTCTCGGAACCTGACCAAAATTACAAAATCGAACATCCATTCGATATCGAGTCCAACCATACAAGAATTATTCAAATCTGATCCTATTTCGCCTTTCAAAACACAAGAATTCAGTGTAAGAACTTTTACACCTTTTTACCTAAATTCTCAACCCAGATTCTTAATTAAATGAAGCAATCGAAGATAGATTAGTGGAATATAATAAAAAACGGGTCAAGAATCCTTACCCAAATGTTTTCTCTTAAAATCCCTCAAACTCTCGCCTCAATCCGGGATCTTTCTTCTTCTTTTTTAAAGTCCCAAAGTTGAAATGAAATCAAACCCTCGATATTTCCCTTTTTCTGACTAGTCAAGCCGCATCTGCGGCCCAAGAATCGTTTCTGCGATGCCGCACAAAATTCATCGCAGGTGCGGAAAATACTTAAGTCAATGGGTTTTGCATCTACATATATGGGCCCGCATATGAGAGACTGCTTTTGCGGGAAAAGGATCGTACCTGCGACCACTGGCGCTTTTGCGCCCCTGCCATCACAAAAGCGAAAGTGCTTCTGCGGAAAGTTTCCCGCTTCTGCAACCACTGATGGGGAAGGAGCTCTGCATCTGTGACTCAAAACTCTCTTATGAGAGTCTGCACCTGCGCTCAATCCACCATAGGTGCGATGACACCAGAACCAGCCCAGCTTCAACAAAACCTCTAAGTCCAATAATGATCGATCATGATACAAATCACACCCGAGGCTCCCGGGACCTCAACCAAACATACCAAAAAGTCCTAAGACATCATAAGAACTTAGTCGATCCTTCAAATTACATCAAACAACGCTAAAATCACAAATTGAGCATCGATTAAAGCCTAATGAACTTTGGAACCTCTAACTTCCACATTCGATGTCGAAACCTATCAAATCACGTGCGATTGACCTCAAATTTCGCACACGTCATAATTGACATTGTGAACCTATTTCAACTTCTCAAATCGGAATCTGACCTCGATGTCAAAAAGTCCACTCCCGCACAAACTTTCCAAATTCCCACCAATTTCTAACTTTCTCCAATTCGCGCCGAAACGATCTACGGACCTTTAAATCAACGTACGGACACACTTCTAAGACCAAAATCACCATATGGAGCTACAGGAACCGTCAAAACTCCATTCCAGAGTCGTATTCACACAAGTCAAACTATGGCCAACTCCTACGACTTAAACTTTTAATTTAGGGACTATGTGTCCCATTCCACTCTGAAACTCTCCTGAACCCGACACCAGGCATCCCGGCAAGTCACAAAATCAAAGTATAACATAGAGAAGGAAATAAATAGGGGATCGGGTCTAATACACTCAAAACGACCGGTCGGATGGTCACATATTTTTTCACGACCCGAATTTCCATCCACGGGGTCGTGATGGCACCTAACGTCTTCTTTCTAGGCAAACCAACATTAGTTACATAATATTCATTTCTAATAAGTTTAAAAGAAGATCAATAAGAAGGTAAAATTGTATATCTTCAATATATATAATAAACTCCAAACCAAAGGCTAGTCTAATCTCAGAATCGGGTGTCACAAGTACATGAGTGTCACGACAGAAACTCCACCTAGTCATGATGGCACCTAAATCAACCTTCTAGGTAAGCCAAGTAATATTTACTCAAATTAAATGAGAATATAAGAATCAATAAGTGAAATAACATAATTTTTATACATTAACCTAATGAGTGATACTACAAGTCATGAGCCTCTAAGAATTTGTTTTACAAATCAGTTATGAAAATAAATACAACCTCTTTCTAGAATGTACATAAATAAAATTCGAATATAAGACTACCAAGGATAAATGGTAGCTATATCCGGAAGGCAGGCACATCTTCGGTTCCAACTCCCGTCATCCACATCATCTCAGCATCAAGATTTGCAAGCAAGGTGCAGAAGTGTAGTATGAGTACAATGGACACCATGTACTCAGTAAGTATCCTAACTAACCTCGGCGAGGTAATAAATTCAAGAATTATAGATGATAATCGCTAATAACCTATATAGTTCATAATTCCAACAAGTACAGAACCGTAATATGATAAAATCATGAAATCACAGATAAAACCATCTTAGTGCACATAATTTTTTCAACGTACTCTGCTCAGTCAACAATCTAGCATATAAGGAATATATGCAAATAAATCAGGTAAACATGCAAGGAAATTTGCAAGTAAAGATAAAATGTGATAACCAAATATCAAACAATCTGTTGCGACATGCAACCCAATTCAAATAGAAATCACATCATGGCTCTAAGGCCCACATCAGAATTTCAGTAGCTGAACCAAACCAATGATCAGCTCTTCCAAAGCCCACATCAACCGGAAACCCGTCGTTTTCTTACAATGTGCGCGTACACTATCAAGGAAAAACATGAGAAGATGATCCTAGGGGGATGAATCCATATCCATGCGCAGCACAGTAAACTCGTGTTCTATCATGAACCGCCCGATATGAACACATGGTCAATATCATAATCTCCCTGGCATGGTCACAGGTCAATATCACGAATTCGTTCGGCGTGGTCATAGGCTCATTATCATAGAGTGCTCATGGATAATTTAGTTTAGCATGGTGAATGATTGAGAGGTTGACAAAGCAGGTGAAGAAGTCAGTTGAGTCACTTCAAGGTAAAGTGAAACAGATAGCTGAGGCAGGCAACTTTCCCTTTGACATGTTGATTGACCCCGCCCAACCACACCTAACTCAGACCTAATAAGATTCCCCTATTACTCACACGAAGGAGCCCTACCTAGCATCCTGCAATGATGCTACGGTGCGTGACATGTTCACAACTCATGCAGCTCCCATGGATTATGATACTATCCACTTAGCTGAGCCGGCTCGGACTGACACACCTGGTGATACCCCTGTGACTGGGGATGTTTAGGGAGTTTCTTTGCCCCTCACTGCTCTTTGATTCTATTTTGTTAAGTATCTGGGACAATGCTGACTTTTATTTTGGGAGGGGCGGTGGAGGATTTGATTTGAATTGATGACTTTGATGAAATTGTGATGTAATAATTGGATGATATTTTGTTAGTTTATAGTAGTTTGATACATTCAATAGTAATCAATAGTTATGTTTTGATAGTGTAAATAGCTATGCTTTTATTTCTTGGTATTGTTAATAAGACTTTAATTTTCTTAATGTCATGGTTCTTTCCAAAGGCTCTTATGTGAATCAGGTGACTTTTCTCGAGGATGGATAGTGTAACAACTTTCTAAAGGGAATTAGTCTGTTACATATTTAGGTAATAATAGTAGTAAATAGTAATGAATTAAAGCCCTAATCAAGATCTTCCATGAAAACATGTTATTTATGCTTCATATGGCACCAACATACTTAACTGCATGCTTATGGTTTGAGACAAGGTTGTTGTGAATCACTTTTCAGGAAGTAACTCTAGTAAAGTGACTTTGAGATGCTTGATTTGTCTTTTATAATCATTATGTGGTTGAGTAGACAATAGAGATCTTTTAACTCGATTGTGGTTATTGTGGGTTTTGCACTCTATCTTCTTTTACGGTCTACTTGCATGAGAGTTGAGGTGAAATTTTGTTGCTAGGGCAAGTGCTTGAGTGGAGAGTCTAGAACTTGTCCCGAATGTACTTCTAGGTAAAATTTTGAGTTTGCTTGGTTTGAAAGATGATTGTAGGATTTTCTTGGACCGTTTCAGCTTTCAATTGCCATCCTATGATCACTATCCCTAATCAACCCCCTTTAAGCTTTTAGACTTTTTCTTTTGGTAGCCTTGCTACAAGCCTTTCACCTTGTGATCATAATCTCCTCTTGGTACCCGAATCTTCCTAAGCAATCATATTTTGTACGTGGCTCAAATACATTTGGGGAGAGAGTTGAGAAATCTAAAAGATATATCAAGGCATCAGAAAGAGAGAAAAGAAATGATCTTCATGAAAGGAAAAGAAAGAAAAGCAAGTAATGTGAGCAAAAAGGAGCCCAAAGAGGGGAAAAAGGGAGACTGATGAGATAGAGTGATCCAAGTATCTATAGCATAAAAATCAAGGAAGAAAATGAACGAAATTGTCAACAAAGAGTGATAGAAAGTCTATCTAGCCTCCAAGAAGAAGAAATACCTTCAAGGGTTCTATCTATGATGTGTTATGACAAATGTTAGCCAAGAAATAATGAGTGAATTACTTAAGGAAAGGTGTAACTACTTGTATCCATATATTATCCTATCACACACCAAAAGCCTTAATTATAACTCGGAAGAAGTCCTATTTTATTTCAAACTGAGTACACTTATATTAATGGAGATGCACATAAGGGTAAAGTTGGTACTTGAATCTTAACTTGTGGCCAATATTTGTGAGAGAAGAGTGAAACATTTGATGCACTAGAAATTGAGTGTTGAATCTTGAAGTGAGCAATGAAAATGGAAGGTAGAAGAGGAAGAGTTTGGAGCCCACCATTATTAACATGAATGAAACAGAATCCATAATGAATGAAGGTATCCCTTGAGGCTCAAATGTCAAACTAGAATTACTTGGGATGAGAAAATGTTACTTTTTGAAAATTTTGATACATTGTCTAGAATGCATGAGTATTGTGAATAATTATTGGTCCCAACTGAGTATAAATGACTTATGGGTGACTCAATGAAATGACCATAGAGTGTGGGGATGAGGGTGATAATCTAGTTGCTTGAAAAGCAAAGACTTAAGTTTGGGGGAGTTGATAATTGTGGATTTTAACCACTTATTAGTGCCTTCTTGCTATAGTTTTTAGTTCGGAAATACTGATTTTGTCCCCTAATCTAATGAAAATGGTTGAATTGAACGTGTGTTGGAAAGTATAAGTTCAATGAAGAGAAATGACTCAAAAAGAGGTGTGCTATCCAAATTCAGTAAAGAGGAGAAGTGTTGAGAAAGTGCACTCCGTAGAATTTCAATTGCGGCCGCAATAGCAGTTGCACTCCAAACAAGAAGAAATGCGGCCACAGAAGGAGAACTGAAGATTCAGGAACTCAGGGAAAATTGCAATATGCAAAAGAAAATATGCGGTCACATTTGGTCCGTAAAACAGGTTCGCACTGGCAAGCTTGAAAGATCAGAGAATAAGCATTTGGAAAATTCTGAAGCCTCCTCAAATGCGGTCCTTTTTGGAAATACTTATTTTGTCGCGCCCTTTTTTCTCGTGAAGTCGGACTTTGACGTGTGACAACTCTTTTAAGGAAGAGGTTAAAAGAGAAGAGTCTCCACATAATAGATTTTTAAGGTGTGTTAGGGCACATATTGTGCAAATAACTCTGTTTTAACTAGTCTGTGCCACCAAAGATCGGGTAAGGACTCAAATTACCTCAAAGAGAAGGTGTTAGGCACTCTTCGAGGTCCACAACTATGGGTCCCGGCCGAACTTAAAACTAAGTGGATTAGGCTATGTGATCAAATAACAAAGGGAGATATAAAAGACGAAGAGTTTCATTATAACATAATAGAATTGGTACAACTCTTAAAGACTACAAGAATGCAGCTATAATGGTCTATATTAGATGACTAAGTGTATAGAAGAAAGAGGGGAGGTCCTAAGTTTTTTAGCCTAAAGGATCACCCCCGTGCAACATAAATAATACTTCGCAACCCCTTTTAGACAGAAGTTGCTCATATTATTCAGCGGGCACAAACTATCATCTCATGCATCTGATTACTATGTTGAAGTTTTTTACCTAAAGCGTTATAATTCATTTATAAGTCGTGTCCTATGTGTGCACTACACGTCACATGCCTATGATCCAGGAGGCTTTGGACCTACTATTTGGGTGGTTCTAGAATTTACTTAGGTTGCTCAAAAATGATAAAACTAAGCGACATTCAAAACATGTAGGACTACACATAAAGACAATAAATAGCTCAAGTTAGCCTCCACATATAAGCAACAAATGCACGCGAGCAGGTAAATATTTTAGGCAGTAGACAAATTCAGAATTAAGACGAATTAGAGTCATTAGGTCCTATAGACATGGCTTCTATGTGATTTTGATTTCAAGCGTACAGACAGTGTTGTTGCTTTAGAACAATGAATTTGCAGGTTATAGGTATTACAAATCCTATAGGCATGATCTCTTAATTGTTTGCGCAATGAGGAAGTAAAACCATTTCAAAGTTAAAAATTACCTGTGTTTGATTTTATTGGCATACTTTCTAGGCGAGTAACGACATCCTATAGGCAAGATTTCTAAGAGTTGGAAATTGAAATTAGTTCTATAACACTTCATTCCTATAGGCATGTTTTCTAGGCGAGCAGCGTGATAGAAATAACAGTAACAGTAACCAATTCATCAATTATGGTCCTATAGGCATGATATCTATACGAATATTAATAAGATCAGGTCTCTATCACTTAATGCGATCCTATAGGAATGATATCTAACACATTTCAATAGATCAAATTGAGCAAATAAGCAATGATGTTGCAATATAATAGGCAGCTAATAACGTGTAGGAGTCGAGCATGTGAACAAGTGAAACATCCAGGCCCTATAGGCATGATCTCTAACAAACACATGAATAGAGCATATTGAGCAAAATGAAACACTTAGATCCTATAGGCATGATCTAACAATGCGGAAAATGAAATATTTAGATTCTATAGGCATGTTTCTACCCCTTCATGCGAACATTAGAATATACATGTTTCCCCAATCCACTATTGTTATTCTAAAATTTATTTTCATTCCTTCTTGGGCTTGTAATAAGTTGTAAACAACAATTTGGGTGTTATCTAAATAATTACAAGTCCCACACATAAAGCAGGCCCAAAGGAGATAACCCAGGACTGCCTGGGCCTTCAATAGCCTTATTCTTCGCACCAGCAGCAAACTCAAGCCCAAACTTGACTCGAATTTTGGAGTGTACCAATAACAAACTCATGCATAGACCCATACCAAGCAAAGGTAGAGAATTCACATATTTAATAAAGGCAGATGAACAACTTAATCAACTACTTCTTACTGAATTGGGTTAAGAAGAATTCTAACTTCACACACTCAGCTCTTTTAGTTATTAACTATTATAAACCAAAGACACACATATAAGACAACATTAAATGGAAAGCACATGAGACATATATGAGGCAAGTTTGTATTCTTAAAAAAATATTTTAAACGACAGTGTTTAGCAACATGAACTAGCAGGCCATTCCTCATAGAGTGTCAAAATAAAACAGATTTGTAACTAACCTAAAGAACTTCAAATGTCAATCATAGGTAGGAGGTAAGTAGAGCACAAGTTTTACATGAAGGTTCAAACATGACATTTCTAATGAGAATAAGGTCACAAACAACATGTCAACATACTAGTGGTATAGCTTGGCCAACATCATGAAACTTAACATGATGAGAAGAGATCACAGTACAAAGGTTCTACAGAAATTTATGGCATGTGAAGGGGCGGATCAGTTATACATTATCATGTCAGTTGACCACACATAAGAGAGGAAATGGATTATTTATCCTAAAGTATTAGATAATGCTAAAGATCAGAATTACAAATAGCAAGGAAACATGTTTAGGCTAGATCTTAAGGCAGTATTGGATCCATATAGTTGTGGCCACTTTGCAAAGAAGAGTGGAGTAAACATAAGACTAAGCACAAAGGAATTCATTCAAAGCAAAGAGATGGTTTCATAATAATTTCAGTATAAGACCCAAAGTAAGGCAAGAAGAGGATTCTATAACAAATAATAGGTAATCATGATAGTCAGATTCATTAACAAATAGCACACATACAATAGGCATGCATTGAAACTTAAAGTTAAAACATGTTCAGGTATTCCAGGACTGATTTCAGAGGAAAACAAGAAAAAAACATCATAAAAGTGTAGGATATAGTAAAGAACACACATTAATCCAACATAAACTAAAAGCAGACTGGAATTTATCGCATGTACTGAAAATGCATTCTACTATCAAAGGTCATAGAATTGCAGGGGAAGTATTGAACAATATCATGGCAGTGCAGTATAGGGATTCACAACTAACAAAGGAAACAAGTCATGTTGATAGAATTTAAACGTATTTAATACCTAGGATTCATATAGATGTACAGAAGAAACATAATTAATATTGCAAGAGTTAAAGGCACTAACCAGCGAGATTAAACAAGCAAAAGAACAAGAAGTTTAGAATACTGGTAGCAAAAACCCCAGGTCTCCGATACTTCAGAGTCCACAAGATCCTCGTAAGGGCCCCAAGCAGTGCTTGCATCGAAGGAGGTTGATAATATCATGGCCTTGGCTTTCAGCCGGCCAAAGAGCCAAGTGTTTCAGAGAAGATGAATGAGTGAGGAAAATATATTAAGTGCAATAGCAGTGATAACTAGGTATGTCTAGGGGTTTAGGGAAGGGGGTTCTATAGTGTTCAATTAACAAAAATAGAAAAGGAAAATATCAATCGAATCAGAAAAATAAGGAAAGAATAGCATGCAAAATCGATTTTGAATCGGATTAGGAGAAAACCAGACAAACCCTAGTTGACAGAAATCAAAAATTAGCCGAGGATCTTGGCGAATCGGACCCATATAGCCTTGCTATAAACATATATAGACGAAATATCGTCTGGATCTCAACAATTGAAGTTGATTCCCCTTGATTCGAAGATTTATAGTTGCCAAAAATAGAGCAAGTACTATGTAACGCCATAGTCTTGCATACAATAGTAAAGCATCACAAAACAAGTAACTGAATCTCGGATTGATTCCTTGGGTTGGAATTGGAGAGGAATCAAAAGGCGGCTACTAGGTTTTCTCAGAGACAGACGGGATAGAGAGAGTTTAGAGGCGGCAAGAGTGGGATAATGGGATTTTTTTTCTTCAAAGTCCGCTAAGCATTGTGCCTAGGGTTAATTATCATAAATATAACATAAATTACAACAATGGAGGGGGACATGAACCTGACCTCCAAGATTACAATGGATGTACACTTGATAACCCAAACTTGGTAACCAAGTGAATCCAGAGTAATGTGATGAGTTAGACCTATAGTGAGCATCTAGTTGTCTATCCTAAACTAATAGACAAATGGATATACAAAAACAAATTGAAGTAAACCTAGGTCATCTATACAAAATTGCACAATTAATCCTAATTCTACTTGAGAGATGAGTTGGAAGATCTTCTTCCATATACAATAGATTCTACTTCTAAATATAAAGTAGGAGTTCCCTATGGTGTGTGACAAAAAACCTATGATAGAGGAGGGAAATGTCTTCAATCTTGCTTTGACATTGATGTTCAAGAAAGCAATGTTGAAGACAAATATCAAAAGGACCCCTGAGATTGGGCTGACTAGTTGTTGTTGCCTGATGTTGCTGAAAGAAGAGAATGAGCATTGTCCTGCCTTTTTTATTCTGAACTTTAAATCTGCCGCCTAGGATGAGAGCTTCTGAATGCTGCACTGTCTGCTGGAGTTTATGCCTTGTTGTTGCTGATGGATGATGGTGGTCAAAAGTAGGAGGGCAAGGTCTGATTCCCTAATTTGTACCTGTTGTTGACTTGATTTGTAATTATGCTGGAGATGGGTCTACTGCATAGGAGATAAGGAGCATGGAGTTGACTGCTTATGGTACTTCAGCTCCCATGATATACCTGCTACAAATACCCAAGAGCATAGTAGCTGCCATATGCATGAGAGTGTAGTTGGATAGGCAAAGGTAAATTGATGTATTTTCAGTGGAATGAGCATCTGGGATGTTATACCACACACTGGAAATGCACCAATTGACCAAGCCTATTCAGTGTACTTGCAAAAGTGAGAAAACTTATTAGAATAAATGGAGCACTGTAGCTCCTTTTTCTGATAGGGGTGCTCTATTTCCAGGTTCTTGTGGATTTTGGATTCAGAGATTGGGTGGGAGGTGAGTTTTGATGTGTGTGGAGGAAGACACTTGGTGGTGGTGGGAGCAGCTTGAGCTTTTTCTGGACACCTACTTTCAGGTTCTTTTGTAGACTGAGGTAGGATATTTCATTGCTGCTGAAATTAAGAAGATGTTCAGATGGGAGAGTCCCGTGACAACTGGCAGTTGAGATACTTTTGTGTTGTTGTCTGGGCTTAAAGGAGTGGGGGTGATTGGACACAAGAGGAATCCTACAGCTACAGTTTTCTGGAAGTGGCATGGGGATCTTTTTAACTGAGTTGGATGTTTTTGTGATCATCTGTGTGTTGATGCTTCTGTTGGGATGGCCAGTGATTGGAAATTGATATTTTTCCAGGAGAATTGAGTATCATTGATGATAATACCATTCCCAAGAAACATACCAATTGGGTGACTAAGGAGAGTGAAACAGTACCTGCAAAAGAAAAAACAAAGTTAGAGGAAGATTGAGCATTCCTGCTCAGTTTCTTAATTATGTTATTTTTAAGAGGTTCGAAGGTGTTTGAACATTGGTGGTTGGGTTTTAAAATGGAAGGTCTGCTCCTAGGTTCTTGTGGGTTCTAGGAGCATTGAAAAGGAAGGAGAAAAGGAACAGTGATTGTCCACTTTTTTGAGGTGTGGACAACATTTCTTTCTGGCCGTTCCTGCCTTTCCTCATATGGATGATGTAACTGGGGGTGAGATTTTAGTGTTTATGTCTGGTGGTGTGTGGAATCAGTGGTACCAATGTGTGAGAGGGTGCTTGGTAGTTGGAATTGGTTGTTGTGATTCAATTGCATGTTTGGTGATCTATAGTGAACTGGATAGTTGAACTGAGGTGTTGTTTTATGGATGTGTTTGTGTGTGCTGACTTTTGCCCCAGTCCATTGACCTATCCTCAGTATATTGAACAGCATTGCTGGTATTATCACTTCCTGAGGATAGGTCACTAGACTGTGCAAACCAATATAGAAAGAACCTGCAAAAGAGAGGAGATTAGCTTGATGTATCATTGCCTCCATGTATGGACTTGTGTTTTCTTTTTGGACTACTATATGTGTTCACATTCTGAAGATAACATCAACCATAGCCGTGAGATGAAATTGAGGAACTAGCATGTTGAGGAGGAACCAGAATCCTGCTGGTTTTCTTATGCCTGAAGGCAGGGATACCCTGGCAGTCCTGCATTATTTGAGTTCTTATGAGAGGAGGGAGTGCAGATGTAGCATGGAAGTTCGTCATTGTGGTGAGATCATGACTGAGCTTTGATAGGGAATCAACAGGGTAGTTTGCTTCTCTGTACACATGGGAAGCTCTAAATTCCACACACTGATTGCAAATTTCCTTCAATTGTGATACCTTCATTTTCAATGCCCGGGGGGATCTTTATGTTCGGTCAACCATTTGATCAAGAGTGCTGAGTCTGCTTCAAGGTGAATTCTGTGAAGTCCATTAGCCAGGCACCATTGAACACCCATTCTTGCCGCTTCAGTCTCTGCAAAATTATTGATACCCTCTCCCAATGGAATAGCCATAGCATGATGAACTGCCCCTGGTGATTTCTGATTATAACTCCAGCTCCTATCTTGCCAGGATTGGTCAGTGCACTACCATCAGAATGAACCTTGACAAAGTCATTGTCAGGTTTGTTCCAGCAAACTTGGGTAGAAATAGTTTGTTGCTGGAGGTTTTCAATGAAAGGATAGAGATCCTCCCAGTTGAGAGGCCAGTTGACATCAGGGAAGTTGGCTCTTAGGAGCAGGTTGATGTCTGAGTTGATTGAATAGAGAACCCTGGTTAAGGAAGAAGATTTTGTCCCATACTTGGCACTGCATCTATTTTTCCACAAGTTCCAGCAAATAATGGTAGGGGTGGTGTCCAAGATGAGCTTTTGAACCACATTATGACTCTTCTGTATCCACCATTCATCATAAGCATTTTAAAGGCAGGTTCTCAGTGTGGACACCTACATGACCTTCATACTTCCTCCAAATGATTCTTGCAATGTTGCCAGAACTGAAGAGGTGATCTACTGTTTCATGAGCATGCACGGAGCAACAAACATATCTTGAAACAGTGGGACTGCTGAAGGGGAGCACTCTATCATCAGTGGGTAATTTGTTACTTAGGGCTCTCCAAAGGCAAAACGACCATTTGAAAGGGATCTTTGCGTGGAATGTCATCTTGTCAGTGAAGTTGGGTGGTTTCTTGTTCCTTATAAGACCCCAAGCAGTAGCACAAGTGAATTTACCATTCACAATAGGGATCCAGGTTGGTTTGTCAGGGAGATCTGGATTGAAGTGGATGGTTATCTGCATGATCTCATGAATCTTATGAGCTGGGGTTGTTTCATTAAGCTTTTGGAGGTCCCAATGCCCCTCATTCCAGAAATGAGAAACTGAGATTCTGCCTGGTCTTCCTCCTCCTGTTCTGCTATTGGCCAAAAGGCCTGATCCCGACCAATTATCCCACCAGAAGCTGCAGCTTCCATTATGTAATCTCCACTGAATTGCAGTTTCAGCATCTTTTTTGTTGAAGCTCAGCCTTTTCCAAGCTTGAGATTGGCCAGTGTCCCATTTCTTGGAAATGGGGTGAGATCTCTGAAAGTATTTGGCTTTCAGAAAGGAACTCCAAAGTGAGTCCACAGTTCTGAAATGCCACCCACTGTTTGAATTCCATGGCCTTGCAGGTATCCTTGATTGTTCTAAAGCCAACACCACCTTCATTGAGAGGATAAGATAGTTTTGACCATGATGCCCAATGACATTTGTTTTTGTCTTTGTCCATACCCCAGAAGAAGTTTGCAGTCAATCTTTCAATCTGCTTCATGACTGTCTTGGGAGGGGACACAGCTGAAAGCAAGTGAATTGGTAAATCCTGCATTACATCTTGATCAAAGTTGCCATTCCACCATAGGATAACATTTTACCATGCCAGCCTTTGATTTTTCCCACAACCTTAGAAATTAGCCCGTTGAAATGCATGATTCTGCTTCTACCAGTGTACAGAGAACACCCCAGGTATGCGAGAGGTGAATCTTTTCTGGTGAAGCCTGTCACTTCATGAATTCTTCTAATAGTAGCTTGTAGAGCAGAGGATGCAGTCATGAAGTGGCTCTTATGTCTGTTAATGAGCTGCCCTGAGGTGTTCTCATAATTGTTAAGGACCCACATGATCTTTCTGAGAGTAGTTCTTTTTCCAGAAGTAAAGATGATTATACCATCTGCAAAGCTCAAGTGATTGATTTGTGGCCCTCTCTTTTCCTTGTAGAAGCCATTAAACAGTCGGTCATGGTTCAAACTGTTGAGCATCCTGGAGAGGAGTTCTGCACCTATGATGAATAAAGATGGGGCTAGTGGATCCCTCTATTTGAGGCCCCTTAAGGATTGGAAGAAACCACATCTTGTACCATTAACCACTACAGAGTACCAATTGTTAGACATTGTCCTCCATATCATGTCATTGATCATTTCATTGAATCTCATTCTTCTGAGCATTAGGCATGTGAAGCTCCAGGAAACTCTGTCATAAGCTTTTGCCATGTCAAGCTTGATGACTACATTTGAACCCACATTGGGCTTCTTAATGCCATGAACTATTTCCTGAGAAAGCATGATATTTTCAGATATGTTCCTGCCTTTGACAAAACCTGATTGATTTGCTGAGATGATCCTGGGGAGAATAGGACCAAGCCCTGTACAAATAACCTTGGAGATAATCTTGTTGACAAAATTGATAAGGCTAATTGGTCTAAATTATGTGAGACTATTAGGGAATTCAACCTTTGGAAGAAGAAGGCATGCATGCACCAGTCATGAACCAAGGCATAGGACCACCTCTAAAGAAAGCCAGGATAACATTGAGAAGGTCTTCTTTGATCACATCCCAGCATGATTTGTAAAATTTCCCATCCATGCCATCAGGTCCTACTGCACTTGAAGGATTCATAGAGAAGACAATCTTCTTGAGCTCAGACATAGAGGGATCTTTTGTGAGGGTGACATTATCTTCATTGGTGATCATTGTTGGGATTATGGATAGGAAACAATTTCCTCCTCCTACCTCTAATTAAACTGTGAAAGTATCTGGAGTTCGCATCACCTTCCTTGAACCATTGCAACTGTGTTTTCTGCTTCAAAACATCCTGCTCAATTTTCAGATATCTAACATATTGGGCTTTCAGCTCATTAGGTGCTGCTCTGTTAGAGTCCTCATTTGTTTGAGCCCAGATTATCTCTGTATGTTTGACCTTCTATTCATACTCTTTAGCCTTCTGAAATATGTCCCCATATTCTTGTCTGGACCAATGACTAAGAGCATGACTGAGTGTTTTCAACTTCTGATGACCACATAGCATTCCCTTCAATTTCCCTGTTCCATACTTCTGAGACTAGTGGAAAGAAGCCTGCATTATCCACCCAATAATTAAGGAATTTGAAATAGTTCTTACCATTGTCCTGCCTAATATGGAGTTCCAATAGCAGGGGGTTGTGGTCTGATCCTGTTGAAGCTAAATGGGAGACTATAGCAGCAGGAAAGGTTTCTAGCCATTGATCATTGGCTAGACCTCTGTCAAGTCTTTTCCATACAATAGAGCATTGCCCCTTCCATTAGACCATGTGTATTTAGGACCATAGAAGCCAAGGTCCACAAGACCACAGTCTTCAATCATGCTTAGAAAATCAAGATTTGGACATTTGGTATGGAATGCCACCAATCTTTTCTTCTAATGAGGTAATGACATTGAAGTCACCTATGACACACCATGGAACATTACAGCTTGATGATTTTTGCCTCAAAACTTCCCAGAGAGATCTTCTGCGGACAGGTTTACACTTAGCATAGATGACTGTTAGGTGGAACATCTTTCCATTTTCAGCATGTGTCATTTCCAATGACAATTATTGTTCATCATGATCTAGGACAGTAGCAGTGAACTCTTTATCCCAGAACACCCAAATTTTATCATTGACATTAGAAGCAGCTTGATGCATGGACAATTGGATTTTAAAGGAGTTGATGTGAGAGTTATTTAGGAAAGGTTCAAGAACAGCAATGAAAGAAAGTTGATGGATTTGTTTTAGGATGTTGAGCCTTTCAATGGCTCCAGAGGTCCTAATACCTCTTACATTCCAAATGATTGTACTAATCATTGGAAAGAGGGTTTTAGGTTTTGTTTTGGTGGGACACTGCTACTTCTATCAGCTCTGCTCCTGGTTAGCCTTGTTGAAGGACTCCTTCTGGATGGAACTGTTGCAGAGGCAAACTTTTGTCCTTTCTGCTTTTGGTTTGAAACTCCATTCACTGCAGCAATCAGGAGATCACAATGTTGTTCCTTTTCAAGATCTTCATCAGTAGAATCCTTGTCAACATCTTGTTCACCAATTATTTCATCCTCAGATTCAATTGGTCTGTACTCATCTTGTTGTGGAGTATATCTGTTGAGAGGGTATTCCTCCAGGACCATTTCCAAAGGGTACAAGTGATGGTTTTTTCTGGGGGTGCTGATTGGAACAGAAGTGCCTTTGTGTGTTTTGCATGTGGGGTTTTCATCATTGGTGGGTATATCTGATTCATTTTCATCTGAGGTAGGTTCTTTATCGGATAGCAGGGGTTGGGAAAGGGAAGGATTGCCTATTATTGAGTTCCTGTAAATAGGGAACTCTTCTGTTGCATTAGGATGAGGCCTGATTCTTTGTTAGAGTGCAGGACTCAGGAACTTGGTATCACCAGGCTGTGTAAGAGTAGGATCAATATCTGGATCTTTATATAGTTGTGACTTGGCAGCAGAGCCTTGAGATCTGTTAGCATGACCAAGGTCAGGATTTCCTCTCCTACTAGCAAGAGGACTCTGAAAGGGGGAATCACTGGTATTTTCAGAAGGTTCATTGATGCAGATCCCAGCATTTTGCCTTCTCATGGCTTGCCTTTTCTTCTAACTTGGCTTGTTTTTGGATTTAGGGGGTTGTACACTGAAATCTGATGTTTCATGAGCTTTCCCTTTGGCCAATCTTCTTAGTTCATCATTCAGAGGACCTGGAGGATCTTCTTCAGAGCGTAGATGCTCAGAAGATTTATTCACAATAGGTTGTTGATCAGGAACAGTGGCAGATGTAGGTAAAGTAGTAGCAGGGGTTAAGAGGTCCATCCTATGGTCAACCAATTGTGCAATAGCACACTCATGTAGAACATGAGAAAGCCCCACCCCATTTGGAGCCCCTTCCTATCTATCTATAGGTTTCTCCTGACAATTCTTCTTTCCTCCTTCAACCATATCAACAAGAGATACAGTTATAGAGTGGGGGACAGGGGAATGGGTTGATTCTGGGCACCAGATTCTACACTCCTCTCCAGTTGAGCTGGAGGATTGATAGTAGGTATACCTGATTTTGTGAGTCATGTTGTTGGACTACATTTGGCATAGGTTGATGGTGCTGAGTAGTTGACTGTGTTGGCATGTACATTTGTTGTTTTCCCTTGCTTTGAGTGGTACCTTTAAAATTCTTTTTCTTCTGGGTTTGCCAAACTTCTTCTGTTATTTCAGTTACTTCCTTTTGGTGCTCTGCTGGTTTTTAGTGTTCTGCTGTCATGTTGTCCTTTTTTTGGTCTTGTGTATTTGATTTTGGCAGTGCTCTTTGATCTCTCTGTTGGCTTTTTCTTGTTCCTGCTTCTTCTTTTGATCTTTTTGGTTGGTAGTTGTACTGGTTTTTGCAGCTTCTTCTTCCTTTCTTCTTTTCATTTCCTCATCTCTGATTTTGAGTTGGCATGCTTGTATGAGGTGACCCTGATGTCTGCAGTAGGTGCAATATGATGGAAAATTATCATACTGGACTTCCAACCATTTTTCATCTCCATTGATATCTTGATCTTCATCATATCCTAACCAAACATGGGTAGGTTTTTCTTTAGTGAGATCAATCTGCATTTTGACTTTGGCTACACTACCTCTTATTTTCTGGAATGATGCCAAGTCAAGGAAAAGAGCCTTGCCAGCTGGAGATAGAAGGGGGGGTGAGAATCTCCATGTAGTATAGATGCCAAGGCAATTCAGGGACAATGGGGGAGTCCTCAGTTGGATTGAAGACTGGATTCCATGCTTCTAGTTTCATCATTTGGCCTTGGATGTACATGTACTGCTTGGTCCATACTGTGGAGTGATCATACTCATTATCCAAATCAATGTACACAGTCTTGGCATTGAAATGAGCTATTTTGACTCCACCTCTAAGCTCTGTTTGAGCTATAAAACTTTTCCTGATAGTCTCCATCCTGGGCATTGTGT
The DNA here is from genome assembly GCA_005239525.1 of Nicotiana knightiana. NCBI lineage: Eukaryota > Viridiplantae > Streptophyta > Magnoliopsida > Solanales > Solanaceae > Nicotiana > Nicotiana knightiana. The sequence continues at coordinate 43,414 of ML369408.1, forward strand.
TAGAAAACTTACCAACAATGGTGAATTTACATCTATCAGCAAACTTCACCATGTAATCTTCTTTTTTGAAAATAACAGCTGGTTTTCCTTGTTTGGTTGTGATGATAGGAGGGGTGAATGAAATGGGAGCTATTCAGCATTATGCCTAGCTCTCAATCTTGTCACAAAGGAACGTGTGACAGTGGGAAGAGGGGGTGTTGCGTTGGTTGGAAATTTGGACTTGGAGCTGGTATTATTCAACTGTGAATTACTGGTAGTAGCTGGGGTGGTCTGCACTACAGCCTGGGCAGTTGCAGGAATTTCAGCATTTTTAACTGGTGGTTTTTGGATTTTTTAGGATGTTTTTGTCTATCAAAGTTAGAGGAAACTTTGATAGGGGATTAACAAGGGATGTGGGGATTACCTGAGGCTGATTTAAAGGTTGCTTTAAAGCTTGGGCATCAGTGGTGACTGGCAGTTGCATAGCTGAAGAAGATAGTGTTTGATCACCACTTTTTGGACTTGATTCCTGCAATGCCAATGGACGAACAGCTTCCTGGGGATCATGGGGGGCATGATCAATGGTTTGGACATCCAATTGAGTAGCAGAATTGGTATTGGCAGTTGGTCGAACACCTGATGAATTTAACACTGCAGAATCACCTTTTTGGATATTCGAGGAGATTGACTCATGTAGAATTGGATTTAATGGTTGGAAAACAATCTCCTGGATCTCAGGAACAATGGGGCATTGGTCATGGGCCAATTGGTTCATCGGAACCCCCTGCCCGGCCAACTTGTGAATTTCTGGGTTATTCAATTGATCGAGTTGCTCAATTGCCAAGTTAGATTGAGATGAAACTTTGCTGACCTGTTCTTTGGATGACAATGAAGGTATTCCAAGTGGTGGAACAGAACAAATTGGCCCAGAAATAAGGTTTGCATTTTGTCGAGCACCTGGTGTACTCAGGCTGCCTGAAGTCTTGGATTGCAAAATTGGAACATTTGGCTGGTACCCATGTAAAATTGGAGGTGCAGTAATGTTTTCCTCATCAAGGCAAAGAGATTGATATCGAGAATTTTCCATTTGGTTGGTTGTAACTCCATTTCCGGCTACTTCAAGCTCATCGGCAATTTGCTGAGATCGGGGGGATAATTACCACAGTAGAATGAGCTAAAATTTTGTGGAGAGATGCGCCTTGAGGTGGAGAACAGTCTCTAGGGTTTGGAAATTCAGCAGACCCAGAAATCACTTGGGAAGTTTCAGCAGTTCCCAGGCTATTTGGAGCTACAGTGATCGCAGCGCCACTTTGGAAATCTGTAGAGATTGGGAATGAATTATGGAATGATTCTTGCTGGGTTGGGTGCGTAATTGTATTGCGCTCATTTTGGGGGTGGTCCGGTGGTTTTTCTGTTGTCACCACCCAAATAAATGGGCGCAACGGGCACCCGATACCTTACTCGATCGAGTATCAACGTAACGTATCTTTCTTATTACATTATCATATACTCGTGACATATGAGCCTAATAGGCCAACATAATTATTTACAAACTCAAAATATAGGCCGACAAGGCCATAAAATCTTTCACGTATACGACATATGTCTACAAGCCTCTAAGAGTACATAAATATTATAACGGTCGGGATAGATTCCCGCCATACCAAACAATACCCGTCTAAATCATACTAACCAAACAAGCGACTCCGAAGTAAATGGAGCGCATCAACATCTTCCGCTGAACTGATAGCCTACTTGCAGGGCTCTCGACCTGTCTATCGGGACCTGCGAGCATGAAACGCAGCGTCCCTAGGCAAAAAGGACATCAGTACGAATAATGTACCGAGTATGTAAGGCACATAAATAAATACATAAGAGACATGAAAGAGATATAGAATAATTGACTCAACATGTATGTCTGGATAACTGTAAAAATAATAAATCACTTTTAGCATCATGCATATGCATATGAATGTCATGTCGTGCATAGGTATATGTTTCATAACATCATTAGCCTCTGAAGGCATCCCATCATATCATATTGGCCACTGTGGGCAAATCATCAACGTATACCAGCTGATCAGGTGGTGGTGCGTATATAACATCATAACATTTCCCATATTCCATATACATATATATACATACATATATACGCGTATATAACGCCGTTTGAACCATATTTCAGCCACTGTGGGCAACATCATCATCATATACCAGCTGATCAGGTAGTGGTACGTGTATAATGCCGTAACCTTTTCCCATATCCCATATACATATATTTACATATATACGCGTATATAACACCATTTATTCATGGGTCAATGTGCATATGTAAATGCATGAAATGCATATGAAGTACGTCAATAAAATCTTCCGGTCTGTCATAAGTCATTATGCCTCTGATTAATATCATGAAATAAACTTTACCAACATATGTATTTTCGAAACCCATGAACAGAAGATAATAATAATTCACATGGGGAATCAAGAATATAGACACCCCTAGTATTTCTATGAATGGAGTAATTTATGAAAGCTATAAGTTTGTTCGTTTCTTCTGTATAATTTGGACCATGTCAAAAGAAAAAAGGGATAACCTTAACATACCTGGAGTAGGAACAACTCCGTATAATTATCCCGTTGAAAACATTCGTGGATTGAATTTAGAACCCAAAAATTGGATTTAAGCTTCTGCGTTATTTTTTTTTTTTTAACTTGAGGAACGAAGTTTGGCTTAAATGCCAAACTAACGAATTGAGGAGTGAGGCTTGGACGCCTGATTCAGAAATCAAAACATAACAAATTTGCTTTTTTCTTTGAAAATGAGATTTTGATTTGATAAGGCTCAAAGTAATGAATTGATAAGTTTGGAGTAAGGCTTGCCATAAAGTCTTGGAAAGACTTTAATAATTAACTCTTGACACATGTAAGCATGAATTAATGACTCACTTTATACAAAAGGAGGGGTTGCCACGTTCCCTCTTGGGATAGTTGATTAAATTTTTGTCCGCTTATTAGTTAACTGGGTAATGTCCTGTTACCCGGTAATTAATCAATTACTTGTATAGTTTAAAAATTATCTCAACTTAATTAAATACTACTTTCTTTTAACATACCTTGCACACCTTACTATTATGGTCATGTGGTACCTTGTATGGTACTAGTCCATAAATACCGAGTATTTTAGCTCGAGCCGTATTTTATCCCAAAATACCAAATTTCAACGAAATTCATTTTCTTCGACTTGCTTCCCCTCTTACCTTCACGAATTTATTCAATCCTTATAATATCCAAATAATCTTTTCCTTGGACTGATGTCAATTACCTTACAACAAATTCAATGCACAATACTACACGGTGCAACATCGTCGCAACTTAACACTGCGAAACGTAACATCACCATAGTGTAATACTGCAAGGCATAACATCATCGTAATATAATATTCCAGGGCATACATAGTCGTAATATAATACTGGGGGATATAATTTTGACGTAATATTGCGGGGCATAACATTTTCATCGGTGGACGGTGGAGCAGTGGCCATATCGCCACGCGTGGGTATTGTAGCGTTCAATCGCCTTGTACGGAGAGCGTTTGGAAATTTTGGGCGCTTTATTTGAATTAGTGTATGATGTTAGGGATAATGGGATTAGGGTTTAGGTTTAATGGATTTAAAAGAGGAGATGGTTTGTGAGCCGTTAATCTCTGAGATCAACGACCAGGATTAAAAGGGGGATGGGGTGGATCATACAAATGGGTATGGGGTGGTGGGTTGCTGATATTGGGCTAGGAGGGGCTAGATTTTTAGCGTGTGGGCTGGTGAATTAGGTCCAAAATTTGGCCTGTTTTGGGCCAAATTTTGGGCCAAATTTTAAAATATAAGAAATTAAAGAAAAATAATTTAATAAAATAGCTAAAGTAAATATAAAAATACTATTAACGCAACTTAGTAATTTAAAACAATATTAGAAGATTATAAAAAACTAAAAATTATTTTGACCTTGAATAATATGACAAACGCAATAAATTGCAAAATATGGGTTATTATTGCAAGATTGTGTAAATAGCCTAAACTACTAATGTAATTATATGAAATGAAGTGAAAAGTATTTGAAGCATATATATGGATGCAAATAATAAATTTGGATGACTAAGTCATCACAAATCATTAGTAAATATTCAAGTAATTTAAATGCAAGAAAATTAATTTTAAAGCTTTAAACATTATGGAAAATTATGAAAAATGCTTGTATAAATCTTGTAAATTAAATATGATGCAGAATGACATTTTGAAAGTATATATGCTATTTAAAAAAATGTGAGGGCAAAATTGGGTATCAACGATATTATATAAATCAATCAATATACACTCACCAATTCTTATTTTAGCTATTAGAGTGATTACCCAACAAAATTGGAAGATTCCTAAAATTTCCCCGAAATTGGAAGAGTAATTTAGCTAAAATGCTCTGAACATCGTCCGAAACTCCCTCGATCCCCTGGAGACCCCGTCCAAATATACCAACGAGTCACATAACATAACACGGACCTACTTGAGGCCTCAAATCACACCTAACAACATCAAAACAATGGAACGCACCTAAATCCAAACTAGATGAACTTTGAACTTTTCAACTTGCATAACTCGTGTCGAAACATAGCAAACTAAGCCAGAATGAATCTGAATTTTGCACACAAGTCCCAAACGACATAAAGAATCTATTCCAACTCCCAGAACCACAATCCGATCCTGATATCCACAAAGTCAACTCTCGGTCAAACTTTTGAACTTTTCAAACCTTCAAATTTCCGATTTTCGCCAATTTGTGCCGAAACCTTCTAGAAATATTTAAATTAAAATACGGGCATACGCCCGAGTCCAAAATCACCATACTGACCTACCAGAACCATAAAAACTCCATTCCGGGGTCAAATTCACAAAAAGTCAAACTAGGTCAACTTTCCTAATTTAAAGCTTCAATAATGAAATCCATTCTTCCAATTCGGTTCCGAATAACCTGAAAACCAAAACCGGCGATTCACATAAGTCATAATACATCATACGGAGCTACTCATTCCCGTAAACTACCAAGCGAAGTGCAAATGCTCAAAATGACAGGTCGGGTTGTTACACTAGCATAGCCAACGTCACTGTCTTAGCGTGATAATCAAGAATAGCATGATAGGGAGACAACTAGTCCATGCCCAAAATAATATCAAAGTCTACCATACTGAGCATTAATAGATCATCTCTGGTCTCAAACCACTAAGAACAACCAAACACGGTCGATACACATGGTCAACAACAATAGAATCTCCTATAGGTGTAGACACATAGACAGGAGAACTCAAGGAATCACATGATACATTCAAATATGGAGAAAAATAAGATGACACATATGAATAAGTGGATCCTTGATCAAATAAGACTGATGCATCTCTATGACAGACCGGAACAATACCTGTGAAGGCAGAATCAGATGCAACTGCCTCTGTCCGAGCAGGAAGAGCATAATACATGGTCTGGCCTTCCCCTCTAGGGGGACCTCTACCTGCCTTACCTCCACCTTGAGCTGGTTGTGCATGTGGAGTGGTTGCTGGTGTTGTAACCATTGCCTGAGGACCTGGTGGAGCATGCAGAGCCTGAGTAGTATGTGGAGGTCCACCCCTCCTGAGTCTGCAGAAATCCCTCAACATGTGACGAGTGTCACCACACTAAAAATAAGCCCTCGGAGGACGCGGCTACTGTGGCTGGCTTAGGCCTAATCAACTGGATTGACCACTGAAAGCACCTCATGCAGGAGGTGCACAAGACAATGACGGTGCATAATAGGGAGCCTGAGGCCTAGGAGTATCAAGAATATCGCTAGAAGCTGGAAATGTTGAATGTACAGGGCGACTCACAAATCCCCTACCATAAAGAGATGCCACTGGGGCACGAGTACCACTATATGTGCCAGACTCTTGAGACCTCTTATCCTCTCTCTCCTTCCTCCCCCGAGTCAGCATACCCTCAAATCTCTTAGCAATCCCCACTACCTGCTGGTATGCGGTTCCCATCTCCAATTCTCAGGCCATGCTAAATTTGATACTAGGGTTGAGTCCCATGATAAAATCAAGGGACCTGCTCTCTAACATTAGCAACCAAGGCTGGTGCATGCCTAGCCAAGTCACTAAACCGAACCGCATACTCCGACACGGTCAAAGAACCCTGGCGCAAGTGCTTAAATCTGCGCCATGCATATATGAGACTCTAGGGAACATACTCCATCAAGAACATGTCAGAGAACTAAGTCCAAGTGAGTGAAGCTGCCTCGGTCGAACTACCCAACTCATATGATCTCCACCACTGATAAGCCACCCCCTTAAGCTAGAACGTAGTGAAAGCAACCCCATTAGACTCCATAATACCCATTGTACGGAGGATAAGGTGGCACTCCTCAAGAAATTCCTAGGCATCCTTTGACGCCAAGCCACTGAAAGTAGGAGGATGGTACTTCTTGTACCTCTCGATCCTGAGTTGCTCCCCCTCAGAAACTGCTGCCCTAACCTCGAGCTGAAATCAGGCTACCGGCTACACTAGTATGACCTCTTGAACCTGGTCGACCGGAACCCGCTGCTCTGAGGTATAGGCGGCAGGATTCTATGCTCCTCCCCCGTCCTGAGATATGGTAGGAGCTAGTGGGATCAACCCTGCCTGGGCTAAAGTGGAGAACATGCTCAGAAACTGTGCTAGAGTCTCCTGGAGAGCTGGTGCCGTAACAAGCGTCTCAGGTGCCTGCGCTCCAACTAGGGCTACTGGTGGCTCCTCTGCAGCCTCTCATGTGAGTGCTTTGGCTACACCACGTGGACTTCCTCGGCGTCTAACCCGACCCCAACCTCTCGTGGCTTTAGCCGGGGGCACGGGTGTCTGGTCATTTGATCTAGTTATACGTATCCTCACCATCTGTGAGAGAATAGAAAGACAGAAGTTTAGAATCCTTATGTCAACAATTTTGCACGACAAGGGATCAAAGAAGTGAAGCTTTTCCTAACAGTTCCATAGCCTCCCAAAGATAAGTACAGACGTATGCATACCGATCTGCAAGACTCTACTAAACCTATTTGTGACTCATAACACTTATGAATCTAGAGCTTTGATACCAACTTGTCACGACCTCAAATTTCCCTCTGTAGGATGTCGTGACATCAGCCAGTCTCTAGGACTAGGTTAGGTCAGGGCCCCACTGAAAATAATAAGAAACAAGGAAGAAGATATAGTAAAATGATAAGGAAGTGAAACAATAAGAATTTACGGAAGGTAACAATACGGAATCAAATAAAAACAACTACAACACAAAAAGAAGCAAGAATCTTACAAATTAAGGAAACATTAACAAACAAAACAGCAAATAGAGGAAATCGATAGGCGCACTCCAGAGGTACCGCCTCGTAGTCCCAAAAGTAAAATATCTCACAATATTTCCATATATCAACGCGGGAGCCTTTATATTTAGTTTTGAAAATCATTTTCCCGAAATAGAATCCCGCATTTTAGCCCACCTTATCACATTGCATGACATCTAGTAGTTCTCCTACTAGTCACGCATGTCAAGCCCATCTTATCTCAGCGCGTGAGTTTCAACACCTAGACCGTATACCACCGCATTCAAATCAATAATCACAACGACACGATAAAAACCTCGTGCAAAAAATAACAACTGCACGACAGAAACATCGTGCAACAACCAAACAATCATCTCAACAATAATCATAGAAACCAAAACATAACATCTGAAACAATGATATTTCAAGGATAGGAGTTTCAAGTAAAGAATCTCACAGTTAGATAATGAATATGGAATCGAGAAAGCAGGTAACTCAACTAAGAATGTAGTACAAGTTGCAAATAAGAGACAAGACAAGAAGACATGTGAAATTAGGCTAAACATGATGACTATACATTCTAAAGTAACTCAGTTAAGGCATAAAAAGGAAACTACTTAGCTAAAATTGAAATCTCAACATTTAGCCCGTGTACGCACTCATCACCTCGCGTACACGACCCTCACATATCATAAATTATCACAACAATACCAAATCCTAAGGGTAATTTCCCTCACACAAGGTTAGACAAGTCACTTACCAGAAACCAAGCTCAATCAATCAATAAGAAGGCCTTTCCCTCGATTTTCTGACTCTGAATAGCTCTAATCTAGCCAAAAATAATTACATGATATAATATAACTATATGAAACTAATCTAAATAATGAAATTATGATTTTAGCAAAGAATTGGAAAATCGCCCCAAAAAGTCAACCCGGGCCCATGTCTCGGAACCCAACCAAAATTACCAAAGCCGAACATACATTCGATATCGAGTCCAACCATACAAGAATTATTCAAATCCTATCCTATTTCACCTTTCAAAACTCAAGAATTCGGTGTAAAAACTTTTACACCCTTTTACCTAAATTCTCAACCCAAATCCTTAATTAAATAAAGCAATCGAAGATAGATTACTGGAATATAATAAAAAACGGGTCAAGAATCCTTAAACAAATGTTTTCTCTAAAAATCACGCCTCAATCCGAGCTCTTTCTTCTTCTTTTTTAAAGTCCCAAAGTTGAAATGAAATCAAACCCTCGATATTTCCTTTTTCTGCCTAGTCAAGCCGCATCTGCAGCCCAAGAATCGCTTCTACGATGCCGCACAAAATCCATCGCAAATGCGAAAAACACTTAAGTCCAGGGCTTCCGGATCTGCGAACAAGGGCCCGCATCTGCGAGACTGCTTCTTCGGGAAAAGGATCGCACCTACGACCGCTGGCGCTTTTGCGCCCCTGCCATCGCAGAAGCAAAAGCGCTTATACGAAAAGTTTCCCGCTTCTGCGACCTATGATGGGAAAGGTCAGCTCCCCATCTGCGACTCAATACTCTCTTATGTGAGTCCGCACCTGCGGCCAATCCACTGCATGTGCGATGATACCAGAACTAGCGCAGCTTCAGCAAAACCTATAAGTCCAACAATGATCTAATCATGATCCGAATCACACCCGAGGCTCCCGAGACCACAACCAAACATACCATCAAGTCCTAAAACATCAAACAAACTTAGTCGAGCTTTCAAATCACATCAAACAATACTAAAATCATAAATTGTGCATTGATTCAAGCCTAATGAACTTTTGAACCTCTAACTTCCATATCCGATGCTGAAACCTATCAAATCACGTGCGATTGACCTCAAATTCCGCACACAAGTAATAATTGACATTTCAAAACTATTTCAACTTCCGAAATCGGAATACGACCCTGATATCAAAAATTTCACTCCTGGCAAAACTTCCCAAATTCCCACCAATTTCCAACTTTTGCCAATTCGCGCCGAAACGACCTACGGACCTTTAAATCAACGTCCGAACACACTCCTAAGACCAAAATCACCATACGGAGCTATAGGAATTGTCAAAACTCCATTCAAGAGTCGTCTTCACATAAGTCAAACTACGGTCAACTCCTACGACTTAAACTTTTAATTTAGGGACTATGTGTCCCATTCCAATTCGAAACTCTTCCCGAACCCGACACCAGGAATCCCGAAAATTCACAAAATCATAGTATAACATAGAGAAGGAAATAAATAAAGGATCGGAGCTAAGACACTCAAAATGAGCTGTCGAGTCATTACATATTTTTTCACGACCCGAAATTCCATCCAAAGGTCCGTGATGGCGCCTAACATATTCTTTCTAGGAAAACAAACATTAGTTACATAATATTAATTTTTAATAATTTTAAAAGAATATTAATAAAAAGGTAAAGTTGCAGATCTTCAATATATATAATAAACTCCAAACACGCTGGCTAGTCTAATCCCAGAATCAGGTGTCACAAGTATATGAGTGTCACGACCCAAACTTCACCTAGTCGTGATGGCACCTAAACCATCCCGATAGGTAAGCCAAGTAACAGTTATTCAACTTAAATGATAATATAAGAATCAATAAGTGAAATAACTAAAATTTTATACATTAACCCAAGGAGTGATACTACAATTCATGAGCCCCTAAGAAATTGTTTTACAAAGTTGTTATGAAAATAAATACAACCTCTATCTAGAATGTACATAAACAGAATTCGAATATAAGACTACCAAGGACAAATGGTAGCTATATCTGGAAGGCAGGCACATCTTCAATTCCAGCTCCCGTCATCCACATCATCTCAACTCCAAGATCTGCATGCAAGATGCAGAAGTGTAGTATGAGTACAACAGACACCATGTACTTAGTAAGTATCCTAACTAACTTCGGCAAGGTAATAAAAGCAATAAATTATAGGTGATACTCGCTAATCACCTATACAGTTCATAATTCTAACAAGTATAGAACCGTAATAAGATCAAATCATGAAATCACAGATAAAACCATCTTGGTGCACATAATTTTTTTAACGTACTCTACTCAATCAACATTCTAGAATTTAAGGAAGATATGTAAATAAATCAGGTAAATAGGCAAGGAAATTTGCAAGTAAAGAGAAAATGTGATAACCAAATATCAAACAATCTGTTGCGACATGCAACCTGATTCAGATAGAAATTACATCACGGCTCTAAGGCCCACATTAGAAGTTCAGTAGCTAAACCAAACCAATGATCAGATCTTCCAAATCCCCATCAATCAGAAATTCGTCGGTTTCTTACAATCCGCGGGTACACCATCAAGAAAAAATATGAGAAGGTGATTCTAGGGGGATGAATCCATATCCACACGCAGCACGGACAACTTGTTAAGTATCTGGGACAATGCTGACATTTATATTAGGAGGAGAATGGAGGATTTGATTTGAATTGATGACTTTGATGAAATTGGGATGTAATAATTGGATGATATTTTGTTAGTTTATAGTAGTTTGATACATTCAGTAGTAATCAATAGTTATGTTTTGATGGTGTAAATAGCTAAGATTTTATTTCTTGGTATTTTTAATAAGCCTTTGATTTTCTTAATGTCATGGTTCTTTCTAAAGGCTCTTGTGTGAATCGGGTGACTTTTCTCGAAGATGGATAGTGTAACAACTTTTTAAAAGGAATTAGTCAGTTACATGTTTAGGTAATAATAGTAGTAAATAGTAATGAATACAAGCCCTAATCAAGATCTTCCATGAAAACATGTTATTTATGCATTATATGGCACCAACATACTTAACTGCATGCTTATGTCTAAGACAAGGTTGTTGTGAATCATTTTAGGAAGTAACTCTAGTAAAGTGACTTTGAGGCTCTTGAGTTGTCTTTGATAATCATTAGGTGGTTGAGTAGACCATAAAGATCTTTTAACTAGATTGTGGTTATTATGGGTTTTGCACTCTATCTTCTTTTACGGTCTACTTGCATGAGAGTTTAGGTGAAATTTTGTTGCTAGTCCAAATGCTTGAGTGGATAGTCTAGAACTTGCCCCGAATGTACTTCTAGGAGAAATTTTGAGTTTGCTTGATTTGAAAGATGATTGTAAGCTTTCCTTGGACTATTTGATCTTTCAATTTCCATCCTATGATCACTATCCTAGTCACCCCCCTTTCAGATTTTAGACTTTTTCTTTTGGTACCTTGCTACAAGCCTTTCACCTTGTGATCATAATCTCCTTTTGGTACCCGAACCTTTATAAGCACTCATATTTAGTATGTGGCTCAAATAAGTTTGGGGACATAGTTGAGAAATCCAAAAAATATACCAAGGCGTCAAAAATAGAGAAAAGAAATGATCTTCATGAAAGGAAAAGAAATAAAAGCAAGTAATGTGAGCAAAAAGGATCCCAAAGAGGGGGAAAAGGGAGACTGATGAAATAGAGTGATCCAAGTATCTATAGCATAAAAATCAAGGAAGAAAATGAATGAAATTGTTAACAAAGAGTGATAGAAATTCTATCTAGCATCCAAGAAGAAGAAATACCTCCAATGGTTCTATCTATGATGTTTTATGACAAATGTTAGCCAAGAAATAATGAGTGAAGTACATAAGGAAAGGTGTAAGTACTTGTATCCCGTATAGTATCCTATCCCAAACCAAAAGCCTTCATTACAACTCGGAAGAAGTCTATTTGATTTCAAACTGAGTACACTTATATTAGTGGAGATGCACATAAGGGGCAAGGTGGTACTTGAAGCTTAACTTGTGGCCAATATTTGTGAGAGAAGAGTGAATCATTTGATGCACTAGAAATTGAGTGTTGAATCTTGAAGTGAGCAATGAAAATGAAAGGTAGAAGAGGAAGAGTTTGGAGTCCACCATTATTAGCATGAATGAACCAGAATCCATAACGAACGAAGTTATCTCTTGAGGCTCAAATGTCACACTAGAATTACTTGGGATGAGAAAATGTTCCTTTTTGAAAATTTCTATTCATTGTCTAGAATGCATGAGTATTGTGGATAATTGTTTGTCCCAACTGAGTATAAATGAATTATGGGTGACTCCATGAAATGACCATAGAGTGTGGGGATGAGGGTGCTAATCTAGTTGCTTGACAAGCAAAGACTTAAGTTTGGGGAAGTTGATAAGTGTGGACTTTAACCACTTATTAGTTCCTTCTTGCTATAATTGTTAGTTCAGAAATACTTATTTTTTCCCCTAATCTAATGAAAATGGTTGAATTGCAGGTGTGTTAGAAAGTCTAAGTTCAATGAAGAGAAATGACTCACAAAGAGGATGTTCTAGCCAAATTAAGTAAAGTGGAGTGTTGAGAAAGTGCAGTCCATAGAATTTCAACTGCGGCCGCAAAAGCAGTTGCACTCTGCAAAAGAAGTAATGCGGCCGCAGAAGGAGAACTGAAGATTCTGGAACTTTAGGCAAAAGTGCAGTCTGAAGAAGAAAATATGCGGTCACATTTGATCTGTAAAATAGGTTCGCACTAACAAGCTTGAAAGATCAGAGAATGAGCATTTGGACAATAATGAAGCCTCCTCAAATGTGGTCTGTAGAACATAAAGTGTAGCGCAAAAGCTGATGTGCTACTGCAAAAAGCTGAAGTGCGCCTGCAAAAGCTGATGCGGGGCCACAAAACCCTCCGAAGTGTATTTTTGTTAGAGATTTCAGGAGCCCTATAAATAGAACTTTATGATTTTTTAGGGCATCGTTTCACTATAGCAGCTAGGATTTACTTACTTTTAGCTATTTTGAGCAAGTGTGAGATACAATTTGAGAAGATCTTCTACTCTTTCTTTTATTTTTGATTTAATGTCTTTGATTCTTCTTATTTTCATCTTTCTTAGTTAGACTTTATATAGGGTTGTGATCCAAAACCCTAGTATGTAAATGTTATGGGTTATTAATATATAAATACTTGTTATTGATTGGGTTAGTGTTATCTAATGTCACGACCAAATTTCTCCTATATGTCGTGATGGGCCCAACGTCGTCGCTAGGCAAGCCAACGGAGAACTAGCCACGTATTTATTCTTTTTAATAATTTTAAAGTAGTTGATTTTTATTTATTTAAGTAAATGAGAACTGAAAAATTTAATACAGTGAAGCGTATACAAATAAAAGAACAAATACGGTGGAATAAATACTTAAAATCCATCAAGTGTCTACTAGTATGTTTCCAAGACCCGGTGTCACAAGTGAATGAGTAACTAGTAGAATATATAAAACACCTATGCTACTATCTGAAAAACGATAAACAGAAAGTAAATACAAAAAAGAGGTTGTGGGTGCTGCAGAACAAACTGAGACAGTAGCTCACCACTATGCCTCGGGGTGACGGGGGTGCGCACCTGAATGACTGCTATATGCACCTTCCTAAGATCCTGCACGATTAGTGTAGAAGTGTAGCGTGAGTACATAAACAACATGTACTCAGTAAGTATCCAGTCTAACCTCGAAGAAGTAGTGACGAGGGGTCAAAATTGACACTGACTACGGACCAATAATAAAAATACAGAAATTCTAAATAGGCATGAACTCATGAACAATAATAATAACACAATAACTAGCAATGAATAAATGGTTCTTTAAATGATAGTCAATTTAAGAGTCCCCAATGGACACATGCAAACTTCAATAATTGCAGGCCATTAAATAAATTATTACCTCTCAAGTCATAAATATCAAGTATATTCGGGCTCCAGGCATTCTCACGCACGATTTATGCCGAGGTCGTATGGTCCGATCCAGAATAATGTGTACACTGCCGAGGGTCAAATGGCACGAACTATAGATGTATCTATTATACTATCGAGGTGTTCGGCCTGCTCCACCAGAAGGGAGAAATACTCTATGAACAACCGATTTAAAAGCTATCACAAAACTAATACACAAGGGAGCACAATTTCTATTAACGGTCAAGTAACCCCCCAAAACTCAAAGTAAGTGAAATTCGGTCTTAACAAATCTTTTATCAAGTTTCAATATAATTTAGGCACTTAAATTAACAGGTAGAGTGCAAAAAATACAAGTATTTCATGATTTGGGTCCTAAAACTATCCGGACTTAAGCATGATTAGTAGCTATGCATGGACTCTCGTCACCTATGTGGTAAATTTCCTCTTACAAGGTTAGGCAAGAGACTTACCTCGTCTTAAAGCTCACTTTCCAGCCCAAAAATTCGCTCTAAGGCTTCAACTTGGCGCCAAACAATTCAAATCTAGACAAATATTATATAAATCAATCAATATACACTCACGAATTCATAATTTAGCTATTAGAGTGATTACCCAACCAAATGGGAAGATTCCTAAAATTCACCCCTAGGCCCACGTGCCCGATTCCGAAAAGTTTTGAAGCTAAATGTTACCCATAACCTCACGAACTCAAATGTATAATTTTATCAAATTCCATAATCATTTTCGTTGTTTATTCCCATTTTATCAAAACCCTAGGTTCTTCACAATTTCCACAAGTTTTCACAATCTTCCCATGTTTAATATAGCTAATACCCACATAATTAACCCAAAAATGGATGGGAGATACTTACCTTAGGGTATTGATGAAAATCCCCCCTCCAATGAGCTCTAGAAATCCCCCAAGACTAAATGAAAATGTGAGGAAAAAGGTTTATGTCCCGCAATAAAAGCCCTCACTGCTCCAGTGATTCTGCTTATGGGGACCTTGGGTCGCACCCGCGACACTGCTTCTACAAGCAAAGGTCCACTTCTGTGGAACAAACACAACCCAGCATTGGGTGCACCTACGGAAGGACACCGCACATGCGAGCCCACTTCTGCGGGTCGCCTTGCGCACCTGCGACCTTGCCCATATTGGCTCCCTACGCGCCTCCGATACCCTCATCACAGAAGTGAGTCTGCTTCTACAAACACTTCCCGGTACACTACCATCCTCACCTGTGCTCACTGGCTCGCACCTCCGGCTAGCTCCTTGCAGGTGCGAATGCACCAGAAACTGTTGTTACTTCAGCCATGGTCCCAAGTCCAAACAAGCTCTGCGCATCGTCAGAATAGCACCCGAGGCTCCCCAGAGCCTCGCCAAAACATACCAACAAGTTTGTAAACATAAAACGGACTCGCTCAAACCCTTGGAACGCGTATAAAAACATCAAGATTAAGAGTCACACTCCAAACCAAATCGAATCAACATATGAACTTCAGCTTCTTCCAACTTACTTCGAATGCGCTGAATCATACTTAAACTACCCGGAAAGACACCAAATTTTGCGTGCAAGTCTTAAATCACCACAAGAACTATTCCAGGCTCGGAATCCCAAAGTTACCTCGATAACACCAAAACCAACTTCAAACAAATTATAAAGAACTTGAAAACCTTCAATGCGCCAACTTTCAACTTTATGCGCCGAGACGCTCCGTTGTCATCCGAAACCCGATCCGAGCATACGCCCAAGTCCAAAATCATCATACAAACCTATTGGAACCGTCAAATCACATTCCGAGGTTGTTTATTCAAAACATTGACTCAAGTCAAACTTAACCATTTTATTCCACTATTAAGGAACTAAGTGTTTCGATTTCAACCCGAACCCTTCCAAACTCGAACTAACTATCCCCGCAAGTCATAAAATAGTAAAAGAACATACGAGAAGTCTTAATTAGGGGAACGTGGATCTAGAAAGTAAAATGAACGATCAAGTTGTTGCATTTAACCTTGTTTATGCTTTAAAGTTAGAATTGATGGCTGCAAACATTGATTCATGCCTTTTCACCTTGTTCTTACCTTAGAAAGAGGAACTTAGTCTAGCAAAACTTGGCTAATAAGAAGTTGAACTAGTTGAGTTATTGATAAGGTTAAGTAACAGAATTGAATTAGAGATAGTAATAATCTAACTTGGGCTCATATTCAATTGCACTTATAACTACCCATTTGGGCTTGAGAAAGGCAAATTGGTCATAATCACTTCTTAATCTAGAGATATTGAGTGAGTACTTGAGTATTGAAATTCATAACAACTCCGATCTATCAAGCAAGCATAGTTGACTTTACCCTTTAGGTTTACACCTATGTTAAGATTACAACCCTAGGATTTTCTCCATTTCTTAAAAGTTCATAAATATTTTTCCTATTACGTGTTTGCTAGCTTAGTTCACAAAACATCCTAGTTTAATTAGTGAAGTTGATACACCACTTTTGTTTAAAAGATAAATTGAGTTATATCAAGTTTCTCGCTTAAGTGTTTACCATAACACCCATATTAAGCTCCTTGGGTAGTTATTATTTCGAATGACCGTTCCCTATCCCTTATTTGGGTGTGACTATATGCCCCAAGACCGAGGAACGAGACCGACGCTCAACCGGGTGAACCCGATCGAGCAGGCCTGATAGACACATACTACCTGTCTCGCTTACGATCAAGAGAGAACATGATACTGTCAGTTAAAAAATAGGATAATCTACAAGAGTGTTACTAATCCAATTAATTAAGTACATCATTGATAAGTTCTATGGTACATATGCATTACAATTTTTGGTGAAACAAAAATCCAAGACATAAACACATTTCATAGACTTTCCCCAAAACCCAGTTACGACCCACAACAATGCCTACGGAGCCTTCTACAGATACAAAAGACAATTGTTACAAATTTCGGCGACAAGGCCCTGACTATACCTTAACGTGCAATAAAAACAAAGGAGTACATCATTATCCCCTGGAAGAATAGGGGCTCACCAAAGTTACTGAGGAAGGGAAATGCTGCTAGCGGTGACCGGTACTATCTGCTGTGGGATCACCTACATCTATTTAAAGATGTAGCACCCCCGGCAAAAAGGGCGTTAGTACCATTGAATATTACTAGTATGTATAACTAAACACCATATTCTTAGAATAGAAAATACATCAGTTAAATTCAAGGAAAGTAAATTAGTAAATCGAAGAGAACATGGAAACAACTCAATCACCAAATAAGAATACACTTAAACCATCAAGAGAAATCAATATAACTTAGCTTGGTCATCACTAGCATTAACATCTCGTCATTTTCACTACCACCGTACTTCTATACGGAGTCTGATCACGACCCGATCGGCTAGGTCATCTCCGTTGGAGACATGTATCCATAATACAATTTCCTGTTTCGATTCCAATTTTGTTCATAGCACAGCACCACCATGTGTGCGGCATGGTGTCCGATCACGGCCCGGTCGGCTAGGCCGTCTTATTCAAGACATGTTTACTTCCAACAATCATTTCACACACATATTTCAATTCGGTAAATACTAGTGGCCACAATTATTAATTCATGATTGGCACTTGGCCGCATCTCAAAATTCAATTTCCTTTCCACCCATTTCACATACTTACCAATTCCATCAGCAAATATGTAGTGCAAACATCAAGTATGGAGGAGAACAACATGAATTATGGGCATGTAGGTCCTGTCACTTACTATGGCAATTTAACACATTTTCCACGAATTTGAAACATTATTAAGTAACAATCATAGCATGATGAGGAGCCTTTGAATGCAAGTTACACATAGACTACTACACAAGCATGTTACGACAATATCTACTACATCAGTCAAGATTCACCACTTACGTCAAATCGTAGGGGCACCATGGGGGTCCGATATCTAGGGAAAAAGGGGGTTTTAGCCATACATACCTCAATTGTGCTTCTTTAGGCTCTATAATTATCTAGAACTCGTAGAAATCTCAATCTATTTGGTAAGGTGACAAATGGAACCAAGATTAGAAAATCGATCATAAATTCTAGCTCACTTGAGCATTTTATGATACAACATGTGTTTATTAAGGACTGGTGGCTCTTTTATGATAGATTATACCAGCCCATTCCCTATCCTTAGTCATTATTAGCCTACATTGAACCTTATCCCTCTCACCACCCATGCATGCAAGACAATTTATCCCAAGCCCATGAATTATCTAAGTAGTTACTTATCTTTAGAAGATATTCAAAACTGTTGGGTTAAACTTAGATTCTTACCTGTAATATGAAAGCATTCTTGATACTCTTCAAAGAGTTAGCACAAATTGATGGATTTTGGATGTTAGTTAGCTTCCTCCCCTTAGAACTATCTCTCTCACTCTAAAATATAGTAGAAAATGATTCTAACTGATCTGGAAGGGATATTTTAATGATATTGGGTCGAGCTTTGAAATGACAAAAATGGTGCCCCGACACAGATATGCGATCGCATATGTGATCGCATAAGAGATATGTGGTCCGCAAACCTACCGCAAAAATGGCCTCAGCCGGGTCGAACAACTTATCGAGTATGCGGCTATTATGTGGCCCGCGTATCTGTTATGCGGTCGCATAATGCACCGCAAAACTCCCCTTGAAAACCTCCAAGGCCGATATGCGGTGGATTATGTGGCCCGCATATCAATTATGCGATCGTATTTTGGGCCGCATAATTGGCCTCAAATTTGGCCAGCTTTTCTGATCCACCCTGCGACCTTATGCAGTCTGCAGAGTGGTTATGCGACCGCATAATGGGCCAAAGAAACAGACTCAGTTGAAAATATTTTCCATTTGTCCAAAAACGTATTGTTCAATCCATAAAGTACGAATTTCTAATATTATAACATATAAATCTAACCACGACACCACAAGGTTCCGGGTTTTTAGTTAAAATTTTACGAGGCCTTACATCCTCCCCCACTTAAGATCATTCGTCCTCGAATGATGACCAAGTTTTGCTTATCAGTTCTTTGTGTAGCTTCAGTTTGTACACCATATATCATTAGCCTCAAATTTGACTAACTCCTAGATTTTTCTGAAAATTTCGCAAGAGTCTCCTTGGTATCTAGGCCTATATACCTGCCAGAGAGCCCCAGAAACACATCCTAACAACATATATGTATGGTCAAATAATGCATCATAACACGAAATAACATTAGTCGAGGCCTCATAAGGGACATATAATCAAGAGGGAATATCTTTACATTAACTGAACAAATGAAATAGAGTTATGGGAAACAACTTCATAGGACTATTACATGATTATTCAAACAAATGGGGGTACATCTTTTTCATTTCATCCTCAGCTTCCCGTGTAGCCTCCTCAACTTGCTGGTTTTGCCATAATACTTTCACGGAGGCGATCTCTTTGTTTCTCAATTTCCAGACTTGCCTATCAAGAATGGAAATGGGAAGCTCTTCATACGTCAATTCCTCATTAACCTCAATGATCTCAACCGGCACAATAGTGGACGGATCCCCTACTACCTTCTTCAACATAGACACATGGAATACCGGGTGCACCAACGATATTTCGGGTGGTAACTCAAGCTTGTACGCTACCTAACCGATCCTTTGAATGATCCTATACGGCCCGACATAAACTCAATTTCCCTTTATTTCCAAACCGCATAATACCTTTCATGGGGGACACCTTAAAGAATACCCAATCATCTTCTTTGAACTCCAAATCCCTACGACGGACATTCGCATAAGATTTTTGGGCAACTCTGAGAAGTTTTTAGCTGCTCCTTAATAATCTTAACCTTTTCAATATCTGATGCACAAGGTCTGGCCCTATCAGTTCAACTTCCCCGACTTCGAACCACCCGATGGGGGATCTACACCTCCTACCATACAATGCCTCAAATGGCGCCATCTGAATACTAGTATGGGAACTGTTATTATAAGCAAACTCGATGAGTGGCAAATAATCATCCCAGTTACCCTTAAAATCAAGAACATAAGCACGCAACATGTCTTCAAGCGTCTGAATAGTCCGTTCTGCCTGCCCGCCAGTCAGTGGATGGAAAGTCGTGCTAAGATTCACCTACATACCCAAACCTTGCTGAAATTTCTTCCAGACCGATCCTTGAAGAATAGGCTATAACCTTACCATGTTGCATCAATACACACCCAAGACCGATCTTTGAAGCACCGCAATATACCACAAAACCTTATGTACCCTCCGACAGGGCCAACACTAGTCACTAGTGTCGTTGTTAATCTTGACTTCAATTCCTGGAAGCTCTTCTCACAAGCATCAGACCATTGGAACTTGACCACCTTTTGATTCAATTTAGTCAATGGGGCAGCAAGAGTAGAAAACCCCTCCACAAATCTCCTATAATACCCGGCCAAACATAAGAAACTGCGAATCTCTGTCGGAGTGGTAGGTCTAGGCCAATCCTTTACCGCTGTAATATTTTGAGGATAAACCTTAATTCCTTCTCCAGAGATGACATGACCCATAAATGTAACATATTCAAGCCAAAATTAACATTTTGAGAACTTCACATACAACCGGTGCTGATGAAGAGTCTACAGAACAGCCCTGAGGTTGCCAGCGTGATCCTCTCGGCTCCGGGAATACACAAGAATGTCGTCAATGAATACTATCACAAAGGAGTCGAGGAAAGGCTTGAAGACTCGATTCATAAGATCCATGAAAGCTGTCATGGCATTTGACAGCCCGAAAGACATTACCAGAAACTCAAAGTGCCCATACCGGATTCTGAAAGCTGTTTTCGGAATATCCTGCTCCCTTACCTTCAATTGATGGTACCCGGACCGCAAATCCATTTTGGAGAAGAACTTAGCACCTTGCAATTGATCAAGCAAATCGTCTATCCTTGGCAATGGGTATCTATTTTTTATTGCGACTTTGTTGAGTTGCCGATAGTCAATACACATTCGTAGCGATCCATCCTTCTTTCTGACAAAGAGGACCGGCCATGGTAGCCCGACCATGCACCGTGACAACATAATTTCTATAAACCCGTGCAGCCATAATAGACTCGCCAACCAGAGTAGATACAGAGAACGGCTCATGAAGCTGTTCCGGCTCTATCCCAAAACTCATAGCAACATAAGGAGTAACATAGGACAAGGAAGATCCAGGATCAATGAGAGCATACACATCATGATATTGGACAGTTAATATACCTATGACGACATCTAGATAAGCCTCTACACTCTGTCGACCACCCATAGCATAGAATCGGCTAGGTCCTCCCGAACTATGTGCAATGCCCCTAGTTGCACCATGCCCTGCGGGTGCTGGAGTACCTCGAGCTAGTGATGGTGCTGAGGATGTAGTAGTTTCTAGACCGGATGGCTGAGATGTTCCCCTACCCGCACCCTGGCAGGATACTCGACAATGCCTCTGAAGGTGGACCCTCATCCCACACCCATAACATATGGGCAAATCCATGTAGCAAATCCCTGAGTGAATCTTCCCGCACCTGGGGCATGGGGGCCTCTACTGCTGATGGGGTCTTCCTACCGACCGACCCTGCTGGTGGTGTCCCCTACTGCCCTGACCAGGCCTAAAATGACTCCACTGTTGTTGCTGCTGTCTGGGCCCTGATGGCGGTGCACTAGCTGAGGAATGTGCAATAGACTGGGACGGCCCTGATGACCCTCCTCTGAAAGTTGTTCCCCTATCACTAGGCTACTCCCCGAAGTTGCCCGCTGATCGGGGCTTGCTGATACCCTTTCGCTCTATCATGTTCTTCAATTTACGATTCTCCGTGGCATGAGCAAATACCACCATCTTCCTACAATTCATATCTGAATTCAAGGTAGCTGTAGAAGCCTCATTTATAGTCAAAGAACCAAGTCCCTGAACAAACTGGCGAACTCTGGCCTCCATAGTAGGCAACATGTGAACATCATACTTGGACAGTCATGCAAACTCCATGTGGTATTCTCACACCGTCTTAATACATTGCTTTATATTCTCGAACTCCGTTGTACGAGATGCCCTTGTCTCAGCAGGCAGTAAATGATCCACAAAGGCATCAGAAAACTCACTCCATGTCGTCGAAGGACTCCCCTCCTCACGGGAATCTTCCCACAACTCATACCATGAATAGGCCACCCCTTCAGATGGTAGACAGCCAGCTCCAATCCCGATGTCTCAGTTGCACGCATAACTCTGAGGGTCTTGTGCATCTCGTCAATAAAGTCTTGAGGATTCTCCTCGGGGTTTACACCCGTGAACTCTGGAGGGTCTAGTTGAAGAAATCTGCTCACCTTAGAACTAGTAGAATCCCCTTGCTGGCTAGAAGAGTTGGGTGTTACATTTGATCTTTGGGCCTGGGAAGCCACTATCTGAGTCAACATCTGTATGGTTCCCCTGAGGCCCTCATTATTAACACTAGGGCCACAGGCTGGGACAGGAGGTGGAACCGGAATATCGGTAGGAGGGATCATTTCACCCTCGGTAGATGTAGGAGCTGGTGCGGTCTGTCCTGGTGTAGATGAATTAGGAAGGGAAATAGTTGGGGGATGTTCCTCCCCCGCACCATCTAATGAAGGGTCAATAGACACTCCTGGGGTAGCATTGGCTTCTTGGCCAATTCTTTATTTCTTCTTAGGTGCCATTAGCTGAAAGTCAGAACAATGAACGAGTTAAAAAGGGGAAACACCTCACATTCTGCTCTAGCGCACGATATAAAACAACAAAGAGGGGTATTATTCTTAAATGTCCAAGTAGCCCTCTAATTATAGATGTGGTCGACAACACACCGATAAGAAGGGATCTACTAGACACGGCTCCGAGACATCCTAGGACACTTTAAAACCTTAGGCTCTGATACCAAGTTTGTCACGCTCCAAGATCGAGGGACGCGACCGACGCTCAGTGGGTGAACCCGACCGAGCAAGACTGAAAGGCACATACTACTCGACTCGCTTACGATGAAGAGAGAACATGATACTGTCAGTTAAACAATAGGATAATCTACAAGAGCATTACTAAGCCAATTAATTAAGTACATCATTGATAAGTTCTATGATACATATGCATTACAATTTTTGGTGAAACAAAAATCCAAGACATAAACACATTTCATAGACTTTCCCCAAAACCCAGTTACGACCCACAACAATGCCTACGAAGCCTACTATAGATACAAAAGACAACTATTACAAATGTCGGCGAAAAGGCCCCGACTACACCTTAACGTGTAACAAAAACAAAGGAGTACATCATCATCCCCTGGAAGAGTATGGGCTCATCAAAGTTACTGAAGAAGGGAAATGCTGCTAGCGGCGACCGGTACTATCTGTTGTGATATCACCTACATCCATTTAAATGTAGCGCCGGGCATTAGTACCATTGAATAGTACTAGTATGTATAACTAAACACCATATTCTTAGAACATAAAATACATCAGTTAAATGCAAGGGAAGTAAATAAGTAAATCGAAGAGAACATGGCAACACCTCAATCACCAAATAAGAATTCACTTAAACCATCAAGAGAAATCAATATAACTTAGCTTGGTCATCACTAGCATTAACATCTCGTCATTTTCACTACCACCGTACTTCTATACGGAGTCTGATCACGACCTGATCGGCTAAGTCATCTCCGTTGGAGACATGTATCCATAATACAATTTCCTGTTTCGATTCCAATTTTTTTCATAGCACAGTGCACCATATGTGCGGCATGGTGTCCGATCACAGCCCGGTCGGCTAGGTCGTCTTATTCAAGATATGTTTACTTCCAACAATCATTTCATACATATATTTCAATTCGGTAAATACTAGTGGCCAAAGTTATTAATTCATGATTGGCACTTGGCCGCATCTCAGAATTCAAGTTCCTTTCCACCTATTTCACATTCTTACCAATTCCATCCGCAAATCATGTAGTGCAAACACCAAGTATGGATGAGAACAACATGAACCATGGGAATGTAGGGGTTGTCACTTACTATGTCAATTCAACAAATTTTCCACAAATCCGAGACATTATTAAGTAACATTCATAGCATGATGTGGAGACTTTGAATGCAAGTTACAGATAGACTTTACTACACAAGCACGTTACGACGACATCTACTACATCATTCAAGATTCACCACTTACGCAAAATCGTAGGGGCACCATGAGGGTCCGATATCTAGGGGAAAAATGGAGTTTTAGCCATACATACCTCAATTGTGCTTCTTTAGGCTCTATAATTATCCGGAACTCGTAGAAATCTCAATATATTATGTATGGTGAGAAATGGAACCAAGATTAGGAAATCGATCATAATTTCTAGCTCACTTGAGCATTTTATTATACAACATGTGTTTATTAGCCTACATTGATCCTAAGCCCTATCACCACCCATGCATGCAAGACAATTTACCCCAAGCCCATAAATTATCTAAGTAGTTACTCTTCTTTAGAAGATATTCAAAAATTGTTGGGTTAAGATTAGATTCTTACCTGTAATGTGAAAGCTTTCTTGATACTCTTCAAAGACTTAGCACAGATTGATGGATTTTGGGTATTAGTTAGCTTCCTCCCCTTAGAACTCTCTCTCTCACTCTAAAATGTAGTAGAAAATGATTCTAACTGATCAGGAAGAGGTATTTTAATGATATAGGGTCGGGCTTTAAAATGACCAAAATGGTGCCCCGATAGAGGTATGCGATTGCATAACAGATATGTGGTCCATAAACCTGCCGCAAAAATGGCCTCAGCCGGGTGGAACAACTGATCGAGTATGCGGCCATTATGCGGTCACATAATGCACCACAGAACTCCCCTCGCAAAACTCCAAGACCGATATGCGATGGATTATACGGCCCGCATATCAATTATGCAATCACATTTTGGGCCGCATAATTGGCCTCAAATTTGGCCAGATTTTCTGATCCACTCTGCGACCATTATGCGGTCCACAGAGTGGTTATGCGACCGCATAATGGGCCGCAGAAACGCACTCAGTTAAAAATATTTTCCTTTAGTCCAAAAACGTATTGTTCAATCCAAAAAGTCTAAATTTCTAATATTATAACATATAAATCTAACCACGACACCACAAGGCTCAGAGTTTTTAGTTAAAATTTTACGGGGTTCTTACATTGTTGGTATTATTTTTTGGCTTTTATGTTGATTATTGCTTGTTTCTGTTATTTTTTATCCTCTCGGTCCGAAGGACTTTGTGAAACAGCCTCTCTACGTCCCCATGGTAAGGTAAGGTCTGCATACACATTACCCTCCATAAATATCACTTGTGGGCTCCGCTAGATTTTTTGTTGTTATTGTTATTTTTGTTGTTGTTTTTGTTATTTTTGTTGTTGTTACATTAATTATATGACTACATAATGACCCATAATTATGGCTTAGATGCATGCTTATAGTTATCACTTATTAATTTGGGCATAAAAGATTATTTTGCCATGTTGAATTTTCTTGTTAAATCCGAGTAATACACTTGGCTTAATTACTTCATGATTGGTGGTTATGTGGCTTAATTTATTCATGTTAAATAATATAATTATATTTATGCATGTTGAGCTAGTTTATTGAGCCGTTATTCAGATTTACTGTGCTTCTACTAGTGGACTTGATTTATGATATCATGCTTTATTCCATTCTTTAATTATGTTTCTTATGCTATTGAGTTGTTAGTAAGTTTCAGCATCAAGCCCGCACTACTAGTTCTTCGAGGCTAGACTTGATACTTACCGTGTACCGTAATTTTATGCTCATACTATACTTCTACATATTTTTGTGCAGGTTCTGAGGCTGACATTAGCAGTACCCTTTGAGCTAAAAAGGAGTATTTCATTAGAGACTTTATTGTGAGCTGTTTTACTTGATCCAATCCGTAACACATGGATTCTCCCTTCCCTACTCATTTTTATCTGTCTATATATTTTTATTTTCGATAGATGTTGTATTCAATTGAAATAATATACTCTTATTAGATACCCTTGACGATGTTGTGAAACCCGATCTTGGGAGAGTTTGTGAGACAGTTGTAGTTGTGTTTAGACTCTGACTGAGATTGATGTACTTTTGATGTTGATTTGAGATCTATATACAATTTCTATACAACTTTTTGTTATACAAAATTCGATCAAATGCTATAATTAACGTATAATTTATATACAACTTATTTACAATTTTTTGTTCTATAAAACCCGGTCAAACGTATACAACTTGCGTATAATGTTAGTTATATAGATATTACATATCATTTGTACACCCAACAAATAAAATACATAAAACTTATTTTTCTTCTTACTCCTCAAGTTTTAATATGAACTTCCAACAAAAATCAACTCGAATCTTCACCAAATTCTCTCAGAATTGAAGTATAAACTCCAAAATATATTTCTCCTTGTTTGCAACAATACCCAATCCAAATAAATAAATTTCGTAAAACAAAATTGTTGAATTCAAAGTTTTGAAGCTTTTTAATTGCTGTCAGTGGAGTTTAAGCTCATGTCCTCACGTTTTACACACCAAACAAGGTTAAATTAGTTTGTTTAACATTTCAGTGTAATTTCAGTTATAAAATTTATGTTCTCTTGTGCTTTCTTCCAATCATTCATCCATCACTTGGGAGATTCAACCAATAAGTACCATCACTCGAACCACCTTGAGGAAGATCTGAGCAAGTTGCCTGAATACTAACGGGTGAAAATTATTGTCCCTTGGTGTATAATAATGCTCCATTCTGAAAAAACCGAGTCACTGAGGAGGGGAGAGTAAATGGGAATATTGTAGTCTATATAGTACTTTGATATAGATGTTAAATATGTATACGAAGATAAGTTCATAATGTAGTAGTTAAAAGAATAAGCTAAATCTTTTTTGAATTTCTAAGGATGTTAGACCTTGTGCTATAGCAATATCAAAATCTTGTTTTTTATCGTTGTAAATTGACCAAGAATATTCCTTAATCATTATTATGTCTAGGCTTTTAGAGAAGCCTATTACCCATTCACCTTTATATTTTTTGGTAACTTCTCTGATATTTTTCATTTCCTTGTGTGAATTTCCGCATATGTGAGTACAATTGGCATGATGACCCACCATGTCATCATGCCACATAGGCGTCATTTGGCGTATATTAATTTAATGTGGAAGCTTATATATAAGGAAGTCTAGCATTTGTGAGAAGATTCTAGAGAATTATGGATATTTCTTTAGGAAGACCCTAGATCCCTATGGATTTGCTAGAAAAGTCCTTGGAATCTTCTAGGTTTGTAAAGAGTTCTAGAAAAACCCTTATCTTGTAAATATTAAGGACTTGTGTAACAATTAATATTTACACACTAGCTCCTAGGAATATATAAAGGGGTCATTCATTTGTAATTCACCAAGAAAACAATTCAAGTTCTCTCTAATACAAAGCTTCCTTTAACAATTCTCTTGTGTTCTTATCTTTCATTCCCTTAGAAATATTGAGTGTAGTAAGGCTGACTTGGCATAGCAAGAACATGAGCAGGTTGTGCAAGATCGTGAGTGAGTTGTCAAGTGTCGCACGTATACTTGGTTAACGACTAAGGACGTGACAATGTGGTATCAGAACAAAGGTTGAAACTAAGGGAATGCCGAACGACAGAGAAATTAACACTGCCAAAACCCAAGCCAACGTCATCCAAGATGCTACTGGCAAGAATGACTGTAACAAAAAGAGGATGACACCAACACAAGCCAGGGGTGCTGCCTGAGGTTGTTCCAAATGAGGGGCTTACATCCTAAGAACAATCTACCACTAAGGCAAACGAGGATGAAGTCGAGGTTCTATCGAAGGACGTCTCACTCGGTAAAGAGTGGGTGATGAAGATGTACGCGGGGATGGACATCGTGGAGATATTTGGCCAACTCTTAGGGAAGGTGGAAGGCATCCTTAACGTTCTTGAGGAGAAAACTCTTGAAGAGATTGAGAGTATCTGAATTGACTTGGAGGGACGTACACAGACTGATATACTTCCTTAGAGTGCAGACTCGGGGAGGCTTTGAGTACTATCGATTCTATGAAGGAAAAGATAGAGTCACTCGAAGAGCATATCGATGCTGGCGTGACCGAGGTAGCCAACAATTTTTTGGTGACAAGGGAGGCCAAGATCGAGGTTCCCAAACCCCCAGTGTTCAAAGGTGTTCGAGATGCACTAGAAGTGGAAAACTTCATTTGGCACCTGGAGAACTACTTCAGGAATGGCAAAGTGAGGGACGACGAGGCCAAGATAAACATTATCGTATTGTACCTCTCAGAGACTGTCATGCTATGGTGGAGAAGGAAGATGGTTGACGTGTATAATGATATATGTACTATTAGCATGTGGGATCAGTTCGAAGCTGAGTTCAAGTGACAGCTCTTTTCAAATAATGTCTTGTACGAGGCAAGGCGCAAACTTAGGGAGTTGAAGCAAATAGGGAGCATATGTGACTATGTCAAAGAGTTCACTACCCTTATGTTTCAAATCTCCAACCTCACTAATGACAACTTGTTATTCCACCTTATGGACGGGTTACAAAATTAGGCTAAGCAGGAGTTACAATGCATGGAAGTTGCGGATATAGACCAAGCCATAGTGGAGGCTGAATCATTAATGGATTTCAAGCATGACAAGCACGACAAAGGCAAATGCAAAGAGTCAAAGGTGGGGCAAGGAGATACAACAAAAATACTACAAGACTGAAGATTCCAAAGATTCAAGTGGCCGTCAGGGATACAACGAGAAGAAGGCGCAGGCCGAGAAGAAGGGATTCTACATATGCGGAGGGCCGCACAGCTTCAGTAATTATCCCGACCTAAAGAGCCTCAACACCATGGTCCATGAACGGCAGGAGCAGCCGCAAGGAGAGAGTTTGGGAACTGCACAGTTGGGTATGATCGAATTATGTGATGTTGTCATGAAGCAAGATATCCAACCTACCGAAAATGGAAATCAGTCGATGGATCCCACCATCAACAACAAGCTCGCTCCTACAATGGTAGATACTGGAGCAACTCATAATTTCGTGATTGAGGTTGCCGCAAAGAGACTAGAATTGAAGCTTGCTCCAACCAACTCTCATGTCAAGACCGTGAATGCCGAGGTACAAAATGCTCATAGGGTAGCTAATGGAGTTGGTGTCAAATTGGAAACTTGGAAAGTTATGACAAACTTTACCGTAACTGCTATGGATATCTTTGACATCATACTGGGGCAAGAGTTCTTTAGACATTGTCATACTTTGATCGACTCATACCTCCAACGTCTCTTGGTTATAGAGCGAGAAAGATCTTGCATGGTGCCCACAGTGACTATGCCACACAAACAGAGCTAAGCACAACTTTCAGCTATGCAGGTTGTCAAAGGGATCAAGAAGGGG
Organism: Nicotiana knightiana; assembly: GCA_005239525.1. NCBI lineage: Eukaryota > Viridiplantae > Streptophyta > Magnoliopsida > Solanales > Solanaceae > Nicotiana > Nicotiana knightiana. Next base: position 72,896 of record ML369408.1, read on the forward strand.
GAGCCGACGTTCGTGGCAACCATTGCAAGTCTGGAGGAAGACAAGAGTTTTCAAGAGACACTGCCGCCTTGCATAGAGAAGTTGCTTGAGAAAAATAAAGATATCATGCCCAAGGAATTTCCTAAGAACTTGCCGCCTAGGATAGAGGTGGATCACAAGTTTGAGTTGGATCCAGGGGCTAAGCCACCTGTATTTTCCCCATATCATATGGCACCACCTGAGTTAGAGGATTTTAGGAAACAATTGAAAGAGTGGATAGATGTTGGTCACATTCTCCCATCAAAGGCACTTTTCGGCGCACCTGTATTGTTCCAGAAGAAGAAAGATGGATAGTTGCGCTTATGCATAGACTATCGAGCACTTAATAAGGTCACATTGAAGAATAAGTACCCGATTCCGGTCATTGCTGACTTGTTCGACTTAGGCAAGCCAAGTACTTTACCAAGATGGATCTTGGAAACATCTACTACCAGGTTCGCATTGCAGAAGGGAATGAGCTGAAGACAACATGTGTAACGAGATATGGAGCCTTTGAATGGTTGGTAATGCCTTTCGGCATAACCAATGCACTGGCCACATTTTTCACCCTTATGAATAAGATTTTCCATCCCTACCTTGATCAGTTCGGGGTAGTCTACCTAGACGACATAGTCATCTATAGCAACACCTTGGAGGAGAACATGGAGCACTGAAGAAAGGTTTTCCAAGTCTTGCGAGAAAATGAGCTATACATCAAGAGAGAGAAATGCGAGCTTGCACAATCAAAGGTGAACTTCTCGGGCCATCTCATTAGAAATGGCGAGCTATGCTTGGATGAGGCTAAGCTACATGCTATCCAGGAGTGGGAGGCACCTATAGAGGTAACTGAGTTGAGATCCTTCCTTGGCCTTGTTAACTACTATCACCGGTTCATCAGTGGCTACTCAGCAAAGGTCGCACCATTGACTGAGTTGCTAAAGAAGAATAAGCCATGGATTTGGACGGAGCATTGTCAAGGCGTTTGAAGGACTTAAGCCAGCTATAACAAGGGATCCAATCATGGCTTTACCTGAATTTTCCAAGACATTTGAGGTTCATACGGATGCCTCAAAATTTTCCATTGGGGGTGTCCTAATGCAGGATAAGCATCTCATAGAGTTTGACAGCCGCAAGTTAAATGAGATAGAGTGGCGTTACACGGTGTAAGAGAAGGAGGTGACTGCCATTGTGCATTGCCTTCGTACATAGAGACATTATTTTCTCGGGTCGAGGTTCATGGTCAAGACCGACAATGTGGCTACTAGCTACTTTCAGACACAGAAGAAGCTCACCAAAACAGGCTAGGTGGAAGGATTTCTTGGCCGAGTTTGATTATGTGCTGGAATATAAGCCGGGAAAAGTTAACGTTATAGCCGATGCCTTGAGCCGAAAAGGCGAGCTTGTTGCCATCACTTCAACAAGTTGGGACATTCATAAGGCTATAAATGTCATGCCCCAACCTTGGGAGGCGTGGCTGGCATCCGGTGCCGCATTGGCCCGAGCGAACCACTTTGTAACTCATTTATTTTCTTTGTGACTATCATGGGCCAACATGGACAGAACTCGTAATGTACAACTTGTAAGTGGGCAACACTGTATTAATAAAGTATCGTTCTTAAACCATCAATACATATGGGACGTCAAGGCCTCTGACATACTATACAAACTGAACCTCTGTCTACAAAGCCTCTAAGATTATTTAATCACAAACGGGACAGGGTACCAACGTACCCATAAGTCTGTAGTAAAACTCTGACACAATGACTCATAGACTTGGTTGCACTCCGAATGAGGTGGAGTCTTACCGATCCCTCACTGAATTCCAATATCGTCTACTATGAGGGCTCGTCAAACTGATTATCTATACCTGCAGGCATGAATGTAGCATCCCCAACAAAAGGACGTAAGTACGAATAATGCACTGAGTGTGTAAGGCAGAATTGAAATGTAATAATAAGTCAACATTAATTAAGGACATGGAAGAAACATGGAGTAAATGACTCAACCTGTAAGTCTTGATAGCTCTATAAATCTTAAAGTATTTTTAGCATCATGCATATGTATATGGATGTCATGTCGTGCATAGGTACATTTTTCATAACATCATCAGCCTCTGAGGACATCCCATCATATCATATCGACCACTGTGGGAAAAATCATCATCGTATACCAGCTGGTCAGGTGGTGGTGCGTATATAACGCCGTAATATTTTTCCATATTCCATATACATATATTTACATATATACGCGTATATAACGCCATCTGATCATGGGTCAATGTGCATATGTAAATGCATGAAATGCATGTGAAATACATCAATAAAATCTCTCGGTACGTCATAAGGCCATTATGCCCCAGATTAATATCATGAAATAAACTTTACCAACATACGTATTTTCGAGACCCATGAACAGAAGATAATAATAATTCACGTGGGGAATCAAGAATATAGACACCCCTAGTATTTTTATGAATAGAGTAATTTATGAAAATCATGAGTTTGCTCGTTTCTTCCGTATAATTTGGACCATGCCAAAAGAAAGAAGGGATAGCCTTAACATATCTGTAAGCTTCAATACTTGTATCAACAACCTCCTCTTGTATAAGATCTACACTTCTTCTCAAATACTTCACCTCTATTACATACACACATTACATGTTGTACGAAGACTTGCTTTATCAAGTTTCTTCATTCATTGATAAATTGAACATCAAATGATAAATTCCTTCCATGCATAAGACTTCTCACATTAGCTTATCCATTCTCACAAATTATGCGGAGGAATAAACTCTATTAAGGAGACTTTTCCTCCTTTTGATAAATATCACATCTTCCAGTCTTCTCCAGTGTCTTCGCATTTTTTCACCTCTTCTAATGGAATTAATTCTAAATTTATCAGATTGATGTGTAGCCCAATTGTCTTTGAACTCCCATGTGTTCTACATAAGAAATGGATGTCTCCGTTTGGATAAAAAAGATTGAAGTGCCATCTGCAAACAATAGATGTGCTACATATTCCATGTCATGCTCTCCTCGAACAACCCGAAATTACACTCAAGAATTCACTACCTACATATTATAACACTAGCTCTCTATTATAAACAATAATAACAACGGTACAAAGGTCTTCCTGCCGAATACCTTTTTGCGTATTGGAATGTTCTCTAGCACCTAAGAAATCTTAATACTTCACAATATGTTACTTCATTCAAAAGGTGCAGCTCAAATTCTAAGAGTTTAACTCACTCACAAAATCATATTGACTTTTTCTACATACTTCAAATTGCACCTCTAATAACCAAGGCACAAGAGAATTACCACAACAGGAAAGATGAGCTCCACCAGTAACTTGTTAATGCCAGAAATTAAGATCAAGCTATCAATGGCTTCTTCAATAACTCCCGAAATTTTAAGAGTCTAATTGCTTTTTATTTAATATACTAGAACTTAGGTGTCTTGATTGATGTGTTAGGTTGCCACCTAATGCAATGACTTAAAGAGTCATACATATGATTTAAGGGGTGCAGCCACGTGGGGTGGGGGTGGGGAAAGTTAATTTTTATCCACGTATTAGGTAATTAGGTAGTCTCTTATTACACGGTAATTAACCAATTACTCACATAATTAAAAATTATTTCAAATTACTTAAAATTCGACTTATTTTTAATACACTTTATACATCATACTATCACGGTCATATGGTACCACATAAAATAAATACATACACTATTATCTTTATTAAAACATCCATGTAAAAATACATATATTTTCTCAACTTATAACTTAACTAATCTCATATAAAGAGTAAAAATTCTCGTACTCTTAATTCTTAAAATGGTAAAAAGATAAACTTCTTTTCTTATGAGAAAATAATTTCTATTTTTACAAAAAAAAATCTCATAAACTTTCTTATATTATGTGTATAATTTATCATATCCGAAATAGTAATAATGGTAACTATCCAAAATTATACTTATAAAACTTTTACTAAAATACTTCACTTAAAAGAAAATACCACACTAACATAATATCTAGCGGTATCAAGGTTAGTAAACTTATGGGTAGGCATAGACATATTCTGTTGTAATATTGAAAGGTTTAAAATAATATTACCACTTTTAATGGTCATAATATCTATTGCAAATCTACCAATAGTTGTAAAGCTCATTTCTTATCTTTACTCATATTTTAATATTGTATGCAAGACGAGATGTTTTTGGGTAGAAGACGGCCTATTGCTTACTACGGGTCGGAGGATTTACGTGCCTAAGTTTGGAGACATTAGACGGTCGATCATAAGGGAGAGTCATGACACATTGTGGGCTGGTCATCTAGGCCAACGTCGCGCTAGGGCCTTGGTTGAGTCAGTCTACTATTGGACATGGATGCGAGATGGCATAGAGTGTTATGTCCAGACTTGTCTTGTCTGTCAACAGGACAAGGTTGAGCAACAACAGCCACGAAGACTTGTGGACCCGCTACCAGTCGCAAAGCATCCATGGGAGAGCGTGACTATGGACTTTATCACTTGTCTATCGAAGTCTAACGGTTATGGTACTATTATGGTGGTCGTGGATAGATTTTCCAAATATGCCACCTTCATGCCCGCCTCACCGAGTTGCACTGCCAAGGAAGCTGCCAAACTATTCTTTAAGAATGTGGTGAAGTATTGGGGTTTACCAAGGCATATTATCAGTGATCGAGACCCCTGTTTCACTGGATAATTTTGGAGGGAATTGTTCGACATACTTGGCACGGAACTGCATGTTTTCACTAGTTTCCACCCACAGACGGATGGACAGATGGAATGATTCAATGCGTTACTAGAATGCTACTTGAGGCATTATATAAACATGCATCAGAAAGATTGGAAAGGCTTATAGACATCTCCCAATTCTCTTATAACATGCAGCAGAGTGAGTTCACGGGGAAGATACTATTTGAGCTGGCAACAGGACAACAACCACGAACTCCACATTCATTACTAGCCAAGTTCGAGGGAAAGAGTTTGGGGGCTTATCATATGGCTAAGGGATGGGAGGAGCAGCTTGACACTACTAAGTACTACTTGGATAAGGCAGCTAAGAAGATGAAGAAATTTGGGGACCATAAGCGGCACCCCACGGACTATAGAGTTGGGGACATGGTGATGGTAAAGTTTAGCCCAAGATTTTCAAGGCACTACGGGGCATGCATCAGAATTTGATTCGTAAGTATGATGGGCCATTTAAGATCGTCGCCAAGATAGGCAAAATCTCATACAAGCTTGACATGCCATTGTATCTTAAGATCTGCCATGTATTCTATGCCAGCATGCTTAAGCCATATCATGAAGACAAGGATGATCTGAGTAGGGGACAATCAAGTCGAGCTCCTGTTACTATCACCTCTCGCATGATTAGGAGATTGAGGCTATCATTTATTACTAGGCCAGGTGAAAACAAGGGCAGAAAGCCACTGCTATGTTCCTCATCCATTGGAAGAGGAAATCACCGGAGGAGGCCACGTGGAAACGATATGAAGACTTATGGCAATTCAAATATAAGATCCGAGAGTATGTGCAGCAACATTGAACTGCGGTCGTTGCAAAATTAGGTGGGAGGGAGTGTGATGGCCCGCCATGTCATCATGCCATATAGGCACCATTTGGCATATATTAATGCCATGTGAAAGCTTACATATGAGGAAGGATAGCATTTGTGAGAAGATTCTAGAGAAGTATGGACATTTCCTTAGGAAGACACTAGATCCATATGGATTTGCTAGGAAAGTCATTGGAATCTTCTAGGTTTGTAGAGAGTTCTAGAGAAAACCCTTGTGAACAACTATTTTTTGACCACACCGAAATTCTATACTATTTTGCTATAAATATTAAG
>ML369412.1:0-44006 GCA_005239525.1 Nicotiana knightiana
TTGTAACCTCCAAGGTAACATAATTAACTTACTTTATGTACTTTCAAATATGATCTCATTTTTGAGCTTAAATCAATTGACTTACGACGTACTCTCACGTACAAAATTATGGGGTGTAACATTATTCCCCTCTTTGGAACATTCGTCCTCGAATGTTGACAAAAGCACTTATCTGTGTCTTAAAAAATAGCTTTGTGAATACTTTAATATTGTCTTTGCCATATAGGGAGCTGTTCGGTGAATAGATCCAAAGGTTAGGGCATTCCCCCTAAAGGCTTCTGCCTCACACCACGACTTGTGGTCGAAATTCATCTAATCTCGTAACTGTTTCTACCTTATTTCATGCAGTTGTACAATTTTGACCTTGTATGTGTGCCTATGAGACTCTTTTCTCCTTTTCCTCCAGCTTTTAGTCAATCTCTAGTCCTCTCTTTCGTAACATATACAGAACTCGACAAGTTATCCCTCTGGGAATATATAGGTGTACTGAAGTTTTTCACTCGGTAATTTGTCGAACTTACGACTATTGATATATCTTGTTTCATGGCCTCAGTTATATATGCGTATGGCTTTACCACAACTAGGTAGTTCATACGGTACTATAACTCTTACTTCCATTTATTATTATCGAGACCTGCTACCCAACTCCAGGTTGCTCTCTCACTGCTTATCCTATACGTATAAATCTAAGTTATTTAATGCTTCCTTATTATTGTTCATCTTAATAATGACAGCATAATCTCAGCTCATACTTTGTAATCCGTCTATTGTTGATTCACCTTAATGTTGATCTATAATCTACCATTGATAACTTGAAACCTCTTATGTAATATATCGTCACTAGGGCTCACGTCTCATCGGGGAATATTTGAAGTGATTTTCCTGATCCACTTAGAGACGATATTGTACTCCCATAACTGTATTTCATAGCATCCTAATGTGATCCATCCTATGGGGGTATTCAAATCCCGTGTAGTTCATGAACCCTTGTTCTCAAAATCATTACTCAATCAAATGCCTAAACGTCATGGTCTTATCATTTATCACAGCTACACCCTTACTTTACTACTAGGGTAGCATTCCATCTCTTCTAAATGCTCCTAGTTTTAAACTCCTTTGAGTTCACTCATGCTTACTGATCTTTTTATAACTTTATGGAAACCATCAACTCTCTTGCTGTAATGGGGTTAATCCCGAGGACTTACCTATTCTCGTCATCTTCTCACTCACCTTTTCTTATGCTTACTCCTGTCTAGATAAAACCGTGTTGCTCTACCATATTTAGCTTGTGACCCACGCATATCTATTTATACTACTCGCAACCTTCCTTTTAACATGCTAGCACCATAGATTTTCGTCCATGCCTTCTTAGTTGTCTTTAAATGTAAGAAATTACTTTTCCTGGTCGTTCTGTCACTTGCTACATGGATACTTGGCTTATCTTAGTGCCCACGAATACTGGAGTTTCCCTGTATCTCATATGATCTCAATTATCAACTCTTGATTATTTTTTCTTCTTCCCGTTCATTATCCACGATAGGTGCCACTTTCTTATGGAGTGCATACAATATTATAGTGAGACTGATGTTATAAGACCATTTCTTCTTAGGCCGTTATGCTTATGTTGAAGCCTTCTTCCTTATTTCCTTAGCTGGTCTTTTGTTGCAGTGCTTAGGGAAGACCCTCTGACTCTTGTAAAGTTGCTTATTACATTGTATACCCCACGGTATTTCTGATGTTCTTAATCGCCTATCATTATCCTTAATTAACTTGCCTTCGCGCCGTTGTGCACGTAGGTTTGCTTCTGAATTGAAATTTTAGTTGTCTCCCTAGTGGAACTCCCTTTTATTTCTGTAACACTTATTTGGTACCTTCTACTACCCCAACTCCTATCTGAATATTTCTCGAGGATTACGATGTCGTATCTGAGAGACTGAATTTCTTATGCTAGGTTTCACTACTTTTATCTTGCATGATCTACTAATTTGTATGTATGATCCTCTCTATCCATAACTAGGATCTTCTTGAATAAACTATAGACTACCCATTGGTCCACTCTCATATATGTATTTTATGTAATACCTCTTAGGTTATGCCATTTTTCTTAACTTACCTCTTGTATGGGATCCTTATGTATCAAGTGTTCATTACCACTTATTTAACAATATCATCAAGTGTGAAACCCTTATTGATTCTCCCCGGCGTCATGCTTGCATAATGTTCTAGAGTCATATTATATTTGTAGGATCTGAATAAATGTAATCTCATTTCTTTCACCTTTTTACCGCATTCTTCCATTACCATTCGATAGTTACCTCTTCATCTTTCGCATTTTTTTTTCACATCTTCACTGACATATTACTCGTCTTGCGGTAACCTTTATACCCCAAGGATAATTGAATTTCTTACGCATAAGGGTTACACCTGGTGTAACTGGCACATTTAGTCCGTTAAGCTTAACTCTGCTCATAGTTCATGCTTTAGGGAAGTGTCTTCTTGAATAACCTTTAAAGGTTATTCTTCTATTGTTTATTCTAATATTGTCGAAACACAATCGCTGAAATGATGCTGACTATTACCAATTCCTTCGATCCCTAATTCATGTTCTATTTTTTTTTTTACTATCTCATACTAATTTCTGTTACTGGGGGATATAACTTTTTATTCTGGTAATCACGATGGACTCAGCAATTGATTTCTCAAAATGAGGATATGACTTTAAGGCTTATACTTTTATTGTCTCAACACATGTCTCCTCTTGTATTTTCCTTCACTTGACTATAGACACTGTCATCCTGTCATATTTTATTTACCGTTATCACCCATTTATTACATTTTACTCATAATGTTTCATTAACTCTCTTCTTTCTCATGCTAATATCTATGTCTATTACCTTATTCTGAAACTTCAACACAACAGCCTTTCACTTTTAGAACCCTTTGCACCATCTCATTGGCTCTTGGGTCGACTAACATTCACTATTTACTAGGGGCAGGAGTCATCCTAAGGTAAATATTCATCCCCTCTAGGATTCTAATGCCTATCTTCTGAACTTTCTGACATTCTAGAGTGCACCATCTGGCTATCTCCCAATGAGAACTATTACCATGTCCTGCACTACCCTCCAAAAATGTTAGATAATGGTAACAATCCATCCAACATTCTGGGTTACTTTAATCCTAACTGGATCCTGATATCCCGTCCTTCTCTTAAGCTATATCGGTTAGCTGTCATAGGTCATAACTGAGATGAATGTGTCCAATTGTATAAATCTCTATTACTTTTGAAAGTAACACAAAATGCTTATATTTCTCTGCCTGGATTGTAAATAATCATAATCTTCACTAACTGAGTACCTCGTACCCCTCTTCACCTTGCTCATCTTACTTGTTGAAACTTGTATCTACCTTCTGATTCTCTCGTTATTTTTTTTCTTTACCAAATGGGTGGATAGATATACATTCCTTACAGCTCCTTACCCAGAATCATACAAGTCTTAGTATACACATAATCTGCTGAAGACCTCACATTTACTCATGACAAGCATGGTGCAAAATTGAGTTCCTCTTACTCAACTCTTCCAAAGCCACATTGCAATCTCTGACCAATCGTCTTTCAAGATGTAGGCATCGTCGTATTATGAATAAGATAGAATTTAGGAAATTTAAATCTTACGACTGAGCTCTACCACACGATCTAGAGTAAGAAGAAAGAGTGACATTCCTAAATGCCATGTAGCCTCCTGCTTATAAGTGTGGAGCACAACACGCCCATAAAATGAACCTCTACTAGACACGGCTTGTAGACATCCCTAGGACAGAACTGCTCTAATACCACTTTTGCCACGACCCAACCTATGGGCCGCGACGGGCACCCGGTACCTTACTCATCCGAGTACCAACGTAACATATCTTTCTTATCGTACTACCATGGGTAAATGGGCCAAAAGGGTTTTCATGAGATAACCACAATAAAATATAAGTGCATACTAAACATAGGATGACCAAACATGATATAGAAACTTATACATGTGACATACAGGCCTATAAGGCTGACATGATCATTTGTAAACTCAAAACATAGGCCGACAAGTCCATACAAGTATCCATATACCTAACATCTGTCTACAAGACTCTAAGACTATATAAATGTTATATAGGTCGGGACAGTGCCCCGCTATACCAGTCAATACATGTCCTAATCATACTGACCAAATAGGCAACTCCGGAGCAAGTGGAGTGTAGCAACACCTTCCGCTGAGCTGATAGCCTACTTGGAGGACTGTCAACCTGTTTATCGGGACCTGCAGGCATGAAACGCATCGTCCCCAAGAAAAGGGACGTCAGTACGAATAAAGTACTGAGTATGTAAGGCAGAAAAGCATAACTAAGAACAGTAATGTAAAGAGAGATGTAGGAGATAAAACCTGTAGCATCTGAGTGCCTCTGAAAGATAGTGACATGAAATGCGTGATACATATATATACATAATCTTCTAAAAACACCTGCCTCTATGGGCATCATCATCATATCATAACCGGCCTAGAAGAGGACTCGGTAAAAATATACCAGACCATCATAAGGCTCGGTATAATCGTACCCGGCCACGTGGAGCTCGGTAAACCCAACTGATCAGTGGTTTCAAAATAGGTGCCATACCCGCCGACTTTAGCGCGGCTCAGTAGAGTATAATAGATACTATATATAATGCATGTTGGACTCGTGAAATCACGCTCTAAACCTTTTGAAGTGACGTAAGGTAGTTGAACTTTCTATTAACATTATGGAAATCATACCATGAACTCAAGGATCATACATACTTTCTTAGAATAACTTTGTAAGGAAAGAACAACATGGACCACCTTAGTTTCTAGGAATAGATTCATTATTAACTGGTGTATCATTTACGTTCATTTCACTTTTGACCATGCCAAAAGAATGAAGGAAGAGCCTTAACATATCTTATCATAATATTTATACTCACCAAGTTGAACTCTCCTCTTCTCACCTTAATCTAAAACAACGATAATAATACTATCATTAAGTTACGAAAGGTACAGCTATCGCACAACGAACGACAAGCTTATTTTGTATAAAAACGGGCAGCATCTCCCTTATTATCCTTACTTCTTCCAAATTCAAGATAACACCAACAATACAAGAAAATAACAACAACAACAACATATATACATTATTTTCCAGCCTTATATACACCACAAAATACTACAAAACAGCCCAACACACCGCAATCTCTTCATACACAAAACGACCACCGTAGTAGTGTCAAACGTTACGACGAACGACCAGCCCACCACCCTACATCTGTATGGTTTTTATCCACACCCTTCCTCCTCCAAAACTCCACAAAACAGTAGTGAAATATGCATCCCAACAGTAACACAAAAGAGTCCATAAAACAGTCCGCTACAAGTCAAATAACTCGAACTCACGGCTTCCGATCACCGTTCCGTGAGTTCTAACTATTAGGAAATACATTTATAAACCTTCCTTGATATTTAAACACTTAAATACGGATATTACACGTTTCTTAAGTATGAATTACCTTCCAAAACTCTAACTAAAAAGAAAAAAGCGAGGCGGTATAATGACACTTACGTCGTAGGGATCGTTTTGATGTTATCGCTTATCGATTTAATGCCCGGGGTGATAATCTTCTTTGAAACCCTAGAAGATAGCTTAAGGATATGTTTATGGGTGTTCTCTGGTCGTGTTATACTGAAAAATGAAGAGAAATCCGACCTAAGACTTATATATATCAACTTTGGAAAAGTCAAAGAGGTGCTAGCTTGGCACCCTAGCATTGGCCCATCTTCCGATGCTTATATCTTTTTATCCAGATTTCTTTTGAACGAATGATTAAGAGCGTTGGAAACTAAATTCCAATACCTTCAATTTGGTATATAATATGTCCCAACAAGACCTCATATAACACACGAAATGTATTTCTTAAAAAGCTTTAGTGAACCACCTACTTGTCACTTATGATGTCTGCGCAGTCTCGCAAAACTGCAAATATCTCTCTACTCCTATGTCGTATCGATGAACATTTTAATGCGTTTGAAACTAGACTCATAGATATTCAATTTTGTTGGTATATCATCCAATAATTCCATGAATATTGGGGACAATCTCAGTTACGTTTGACCTAATTTTCAGCACATTATGAATGTAATTTGTGAAGACCTTTGCCAACTTTTGTTCCACAACTTGCTTGACTTCAAAACGTAGCACACGAATATCATACGACAAACATAACTCATAGAATAACCTCCTTATCGTGTAATGAACCATAGTCTCACCCTAAAGTACATGTTATAACATTTCAAACACGTCTACTTTCGACAAAACTTATTTTTTTCAAATGGTTTAGCTTCTAAGCTTTCCAACCCTCTTGGTACTCATTATTCATGATCTTAAATATTTGTAACCTCCAAGGTAACATAATTAAATTACTTTATGTAATTTCAAATATGATCTCATTTCTGAGTTTAAATCAATTGACTTATGACGTACTCTCACATACAAAATTATGGGATGTAACAAGATTTCTCCTTGCCCTAGGCTTCCCGCAACTTGTCCTCATAGCGGAGCAGCTCGGACTTGCGCTTGTCAAAAGCCTATGAAAAAGAAGCTTCAGTTCAAAAGATGAAAATACAAAGCTAAAAAACCAACAAAGTCAACCATGACTCACCACGGATCAGAGCAGCTGAGCCTCCTCAAAAGTTGAGTGTGCATCTACTAGACTGGTCTTATCGGCCCCAGTGGAACCGCTCTCGGTGGGGATATGATCGCTCGAGACCCAACTTGATTTAGGCGGCCCCTGGCCCCGAACTTTCCTCGAAATACCTTCGAGGGGGGAAGCTGACGATGGTGAAGGATTCCTGCTCCTTCCCTCTCGTGGAACCTCTCTCTCGAGGCTATAGGTCTCAGGCTCAGTAGGTTCGGCAATCTCGGAGGGCCCCCCGATTTGAGCCATCGATGCAGAACCATCCTCCCCAGGAGTACTGATGTCCACATAATAACCAACGTATATAAGGTCCTCTTCAGTGGCAGCATCTTCTTTGTGCCCCCGGGAAGGCCCTGCCTCATTGTGCATCTCCTCATCATTCGAGGACCTTTTCCGCTTATTATCCTCCCTCGGCTCAGAAGCCGACGGTCCTTCCTCCTCCTTGAGGGGTCACGGCTTCATCTCGCAGAATCCACCAACGCCTTCAGTGACGGAGTTAATACACATAGAGAAAAGCATTCCTCAAAGGACAATCACATGACACATACCGTGGTGTTTTGCTTCCCATCTGCCCTTCGATAAATCTCGCCACTTGCGTTCATCATAGGACGAGGAAGCTGCCAGCCTCCGAGTCCAGTCCGCAAGATTGGGTATCTCTTCCGGCATCCACAGAATCACTGTGAAAGAGAAAAAGAATCATTCTTATAAATCGTAGAGAGCAAAGGGTGCTAAGGTACGACATAGTGCTTACGTTTGAAGTTCCATTTTTTTGGGGAACGACAGGAACTCTGCAGGAATGATGTCAACGGTCCTCACTCAGACAAATTGAGTCATCCATCCTCAGTTCCGGTCCTCATCTTCACTGGCAATAAAGGGCTTGGTGTATCAACGTCGTAACGCAATCAGGCCTCGACAATGCAGAGGTCGATATAATCTGATAAGGTGGCTAAGGGTAAACTCGAGCTCAGCCTTTTCAGTGAAGAACCTTATCATCAGCACTATCCGCCAGAAGGACGGATGGATCTGAGCCAAAGTAACTCGATACCTTTTACAGAATTCAAGCACAAGGCGGTCGGGGGGCCCAATGTAAATGGATATGTATACACATTCAGGAATCCCTCTACGTGGGCCACAATATTCTCTTCTCGGGAAGGTATCTGCAGCATCACATTTTCTCCCCATCCACAATCTCTCCTCACGGCCTCGAGGTGATTCTCCTCTATCGATTAAATAAACCTCAACGCATGTTCTCGATGGCCCGGAGCATCGAAGGGTTTCTCTAGCGCAAAGTCTTACTTCAAAGAAAAACAACTCGAGGTTAATTCTCTGTACGCCGGCAGTGTATCACTGACCGGGCAAGAAGCAGAGGTAGACTTTCCCTCTTCTTGGTGAGCGGATTTGGGCACGGCAGCCATAACTATTCGAATAAAGATAAAGAGAGAGAAAGCTCAAGCAAAGCTTTGAATTAAATAAGAGCTAAGAGAAGGAAGATAATTGTAAAGAGAAAACTAGTTTTGCACGCTGCAAAACCTAAAAGAAAGCATATATATATAACAAGCGGTGACTACTCATTTGCTTTGAGGGCGAATTAATTCTGATAAGGTCGTTATAGCTTTTGGGGAAGTGTACCGGCAGGGCCACCTCGGTCACTTCACGATCATGTCATATGAATGACGCTGTCATGCAGCATTCGAGAGATCAAAACTCCCATGCCAACCCAGCCTCGAGAAGGTATCCGATATTGAGGATCGTTGTTACTACAAGTACGGGCTCCAAAGAACTAAATTCAGAGCTCGAAGGTCGACTTTTGCATAAATATTGCAGGGAAAAGTTTGAAGATATGAAACGAAGAGATCTTTTGCATTCCAAAATATATATTTTCAAGGGTAATTTACAAAGATCCTCCGAGGATCCAATGTACAAAAAGGAAAAAAGGAAAAATTGTAAGTAGGTCTACTATTCGCCTTCACTGCTGCCTGAATCGCTTCCAGAGCCCTCGTCCGAAGTGGTTGAGATTGCTGATTCTTCCTCCAAGGCCCTGGCTTCTTCGATATCAACAGAGAGATCGGCACCTTTGGCATTCACTTCCTCGAAGGCTTGCCTCATAGCTTACAGGCGAACATGAGAAAAAGCCCGAGCCAATTTCAGCTCGGCCTTTTCGGATATCTCCCTGGCCCGATCATTTGCGGCGGCAACATCCCTTTTGTATGAGGAAACAAATTCATCGGCCTCGGACTTGGCCGTGGATAATGCAGCAGCCTCCTCCTGAGCACCTCGAAGAAGGCCTTGAATCGAGGATAGATCTTCCTGAAGTATGTCCCTCTCCGAGGCCACGGCATCATTCAGCCGCGTTAGCTCGAGGATCTCGGCGTCCTTGGCCACAATCTCCCCCTAAAGCTGCCCCACTAGGGAATCATTTTGCCCAATCTGCAAATAAACAAGTCAATCTAATTAGCTCCAAGTTATGAAAATAAAAGATAAGATTATGGGTACCCTATTACCTGCTCGATAAAGTCGGCCCTCTCTTGAAGCGCTCTCTTCGAGCCTTCCCGGAGATTGATCAACTCCTCCTCTTTTCGGGCGCATAGAGCCTTCAGCTCATTTGACTCCGATGTAAGCTTCTCAAGCTCCTCCTCACGATGATTCAACTCATCATGTAGCTTGGAGAAAGCTTGGTCATACAACTTCTTGACCTACAACACAAAGGAAGGAAGTTAGAAAAGCAAGGGTAAAAATTTGAAACACAACTAGTATACCAAGAAGATCACCTGCTTTTGAAGCCTCTCAGCCTCCTCGAGAGAGATGGAGGGATCGAGGTTGGTCTCCTCCTCAACGCCTTCAAAATAATCTCTGAATGTATCACCATCTCCCGGAGAGGCCCCCAAACCGGAGGCATTCTGACCCTGAGCATCTCGTATCTCCCCTGTAGAAAATGACGGGCCCGATTGAAATTCGCCTGCAGCATCAACTTCCATCGGGGCTTCCTCTCGACCCCGAAAAACTTCAGAAGCGAGACCTCCAAACTCACCAACATGGACTTTACCATGTCTGACGAGCAGCTCGGAAACTGCACTCAAACCCTCCTCGAGGGTCTCCTCATCACGAGGCAGGTCCGCATCAGCCGCCTCCAACTCAGCAGTCGTCCGCATAGCAACTTTCGAAGCATCAACGCTTCGTTTTACCCTTTGTACCAAAGGGCAAGTATCATTATCTTCTTCCTCGGCACAAAGGCTCTCAGCGGCCATCGAGGTAAGGACCGTAGCGTCGGTCTTGGGCTTTCGAGCCTTTGTTTTCTTGGATTTTGGAGACTCTGCCGATGTCTCCCTCTTCCTTTTCTTATCCTTGGCGGTTTTCGAAGCCTCTTCCTCGCCAGGAGGAGGCGGTCTCATAGACACGCCTTCCCCAATGCCTATACAGGCATGATGTATCAAACTCACCACCATACAGAATACTTACAAAGAATGAGTAAATGGAAACAATAAAAGCATACCGTGGTTCTTGGCCTGCCCCCGCATTTTGGCCAAATCGCGCCAGACGCGCTTGCTGTATGGAAAAGCGGAGTCCAAAAGTTTGATCCATCCCGAAAAGTCCTGGAACGCGCCGGGGGACCAAACGGTGGCTCCACAATCAGTAGAAAATCAATCAAAAGAGAAGGAGGTCAGATCGGAAGAAGAAAAAGAGGTGGTAAAACATACTGGATGGGGATATTTATGCTTCATGTTCCATTCATCCGGGAATGGCATCCTATCAGCAGGGATGAGGTCCAAGGTTCTGACTCTAACAAATCAGCTCATCCTTCCCCGGTCTTTGTCCTCATCAATGCAGGAAAAGACCGCCTTAGCAGATCTACGGATTAGCTTGATTAAACCCCATCGGAAGAGACGAGGGCTATACTATCTGATCAAGTGATCGAGGGTGAAAGTCATTCCCTCGACCATGTTAGAGATATGTCGAATCATATATATAATCCTCCAGAAAGAGGGATAAATCTAACCGAGTGTCACTCGGTACTGACGACAGAAGTCGAGAATCACTGGGTCTATTGGTGGAGAAGAAGAATCTACGAGGCCTAAAGTGAAAGGGTATGTATATACGCTGAGGAAGCCAACTTTATGGGTGACTATGCTTTCCTCAGCTGTAGGGATTTCTACTTGCGCCGCCTTCCCCCAATGGCAGTCTATATTTACCCTCTTTATATCAGTCACTACACTTATGTACCGAGGCATGGGCTCGCATCGGCCCGGTGTAGAAGGGGGTTTCTCGAAGGTAAAATCGGAGACGGTGTCAAAAGGACCAGGAATGCACTGCTCGATACTAGGAGGAGTTTTGATTTACCTTTAGACGGGCGTGATGAAGAAGTAGCTCCCTCTTTTTGAGGTAGCGTGTTGGAGGTTTTTTCCATAATTGTAACTGAGTTTCAAAGAAAGAAGATGAAGAAGCAAGCGGAGAAAGAGGATGAAAGCAGAAAACAGTTAAATTTTGAAGACTTGAAGATGTTGTAAAATTGTGAAAGGCAAACGATTGAAGTATTTATAGAAGCCATTTGGGCACGTTTGGGAAACGAAAAGGTCGAACCAATAGCGGTTTGTGGGCTTCTCGAGAATCGTGCTGACAGCGACCTTTGCACAGCCCTTATGTCATGTCATTTAATATTCTAACGAGGCTGACGTCATAATGGGAGTATCGAAGAGGCAAGAATTCAAATCGTTTCTTGTCTTTTTATGCCAAGAAACGCGGGGACTGTCTGCATACGGTAAAACCAGGGAAGGCCGATTTTAAGGCTTCTACAACGTCCCGAGCCTCGACCTCGACTGTATCAGAGCAGGATCCGAAGTTCAACCTCGGGTACATCCCTCAAGGAGGTAGTCCGAGGGATCGATATACCTCGAGACAGGGTAAAGATCGAAGACCGTCATGAGAAGGCTAGAAATTTCCAAGGGCACGTGGTTATAGCTGACAAGCGCCTGCAAAGATAGTACAAGTCCGTACCGGACCATTAAATAGTTGTACCATCTGTATTTCTTTGTAATAATCACACATGTACTATGTTGGTATTCCCTCTCTTATATAAAGGGGACCCTTGTTATTTTGTAAGAAACATGATATTTAATACAAGAACAACAACATTCTCTGCTCCCTAACTCAAACATTCTCTACAATTGTTCTATTGATTTATTGTCTTTTAATTATTGTGTTCATTAATTATTCTTCATTTATTGCTCATTATTGATCATAAAGGCTCATCTTCGAGGCCCATTAAGCTGTTAATCCTTCATCGATCGTCCCCCTGTCAAGCACTCGAGCTCGACCTCGAGGCCCTGTTTTCAACCAGCTCGAAGACCCCGTCTCATCATTGCTCGATTTGGACAATTTCATTATCCTTTACTCTCATCTCATTTTTCTGACCTCTCACTTAGTATCTATTGCCTAAACAACTAGTATTAAAATAAATCACATATTTTTAGAACCACAGAATCAAGTATAATTGTAATTACCATTTTCACGGTAAACAAACTTGTAAGTAGTCATTTAAAAGGTCAATATTATTATTTTACATATATTTGACTTACATATCAAAAGCCTTCTTTAATTTCTTAAATTTTATAACTAATCAAACATCATCACATAAAGTAAGATGCAGAAAATAACTTTTTTTTTGTTAAAAATGACTAACTCCAAACAAATTATTTTGGTATATTTATTTCCTTTCTCCGTAAATTTTACACTATACCTACACAACTAACATTTGTGT
This sequence comes from Nicotiana knightiana, assembly GCA_005239525.1. Lineage (NCBI taxonomy): Eukaryota > Viridiplantae > Streptophyta > Magnoliopsida > Solanales > Solanaceae > Nicotiana > Nicotiana knightiana. The sequence goes on from ML369412.1 coordinate 12,501, forward strand.
TTTAATTGTACTAGTTTTAGGATATGCGTTGTGACGTGACTTAATGAGTATAAATTTATTGAAAAAATAGTTTTGAGTTATAAAATAAAGGTGTATATTCCTAAATATGATCATGAATATTGGTTGTGTATAACAAACTCAATAATTAAAGTAACTATCTCAAAAGTTCTCAATCATCAATAATTCAAATTAAGATTTGTTCCAAGTTTATAATTTCATAATTTCAGTTTCACAGGCAAGAACCTTGGAAATGTAAATATTCTCGAAGGATACAACTTATAACATATAAGAAAACAACAAATAATCTACGATCTTTAAGTAACACAAAATTAAAGAGCAATAATAATTTTTTTTTTTAAAAAGACATTAAAAAAAGAAGAAATAAAGCCAGCTAGTAAGAGAATCTACAATTGAAAGCTAGCTGATAAACCTGCTCATATTTAGCTAAATATATCATGGAATATTATCTTGTTAATATATGCCTTTAAAACTTTTGAAAGTTAAAAGTATAACATTGAATAAGATTATTGGTGCAGTAGTGTTGTATATTTATATAAAGTGAAGCTATCGATGCTATTATCCAAGAACCCGGACCTCTTATCTTAAATATTTGTATTCTTCTTTTATCTATTTTTTGATTATTTATATATAATTTACGTGCAAGACCTATACGAAGTGATATTTTAATAATTTCCAAATATTATAACTTTCTGCATGGTTCGAATAAGAAAATAAACTGATAAGCAAAATCTTAATTAATTTTAAGTTCTTAGATATTAAAATAATAATTAAATAACTATTAAATGAACAAAAGTAAGTTGTAGAAAATTTTCAGCAAGTGTAACCCATGAGCACGTTTTCTTATTTAATTAACATGTTATGGTGAAGGTTGATTAGGACTTTCTTACTTAGTTCAATAAGGAAATATTTAATAACTTAAATTTTAGGTGATTTAGATGTCCTAAATATTGTGAAAGTAACTTAAAATACAATTGTATCCAATGTGAAATTTATTTTTAGAGGATAAAATGGCGAACGACATTTTGCTAAGGTCATTCGTGCTTTTAATATAATATAGATAGGTAAATAATTTATTGTGGGCTCCATTATAAAATTTATGTCCCATATGACATTTCTAGTTTGTATTTAATAAATAAAAGAGTTAAACATATTGATTAAATATTGTGGAAAAAATTTCTAAAGTGGGTAAATAATCTCTCATTTGATGGAACATGAGAAATAATATTTAAAACTTTCAAGTGTTTAAATTATTTCTCTGCATACATATTTACACGTAAAACGGTACAGTTAAATTTGTAACGTAATTTATAGACATGTGAATTAGTTTGATCCAGAAATATGAAATAAACAGGAACAAAAACAAGATCATGAAATAAATTTAAGGAAATACAAGCCTGGCTATGAACTTAGCCTCTCTTTTAACATAAGCGAGAACAATATTCACGTATAAGGGCCAAGAATAGTATTATAATATGAGAGCTGACTTAAGTTTTTCTGTATACAAAATATTTTATCATCTCTACAATGGATGCTAATTCTCATATTTATAACTCTTATTTAAGGAAACAAGATCCCCAAATCAAGCTCTTCTTGAATGATTGTTAGCTGCATAATGTTGGTTATAAATGCAGATATTCTCTATAACAGATGCTCATTGAATTCTACTGATGTCAATTCTTTGAACCTTTGTCGTCGGCTACTCTGTCTTCGGGATTCATCCAGCACCGGTCACATGCTTGCAACCGGTATCGACTATTTGCTGACATACATCCCACCGGTCTGAAGCTCCACGTGTCATATCTTCATTCATCCAACTGTCACTAACCAATTTTACCGTATACAGATAGTCTCCCTACTTTTTGATGACAATACGTTTGTGTCACTAGGAATTAGAGAAAACATTTTCCTTAGCGGGCAAGTTTCTGAACAATTTTTGACATTTGAAAGTATGTATATCTCCCCGCATTTAATGACCCGAACACGTGTTACCTCACCAAGCCAGTTTTTTAGATAATCATGACCACGAGTTTTGCCGTCTGGGAACATCTTCATTAGTCATAACTTTTACTCTTTACCTTTTCAGCTCCTTCTTCTTCTCCGATTTACCTTAGAACCCTACTTGCAAAACTTAATTATCAGTAAAACCTTTCTTCATAATTTCTTACCATCATGTCTTCTAGCACTGCTATCCTTGGAAACTCTAGCTTAATGAACTTTTGAACTTCTAACTTCTACATTTGATGCCGAAACCTATCAAATCACGTCCGATTGACCTTAAATTTTGCACACAAGTCATATTTGACATTACGGACATACTCCAACTTTCGGAATCGGAATCCAACCATGATATCAAAAGTTCACTCCCGGTCAAATCTTCCAAAAATCTTCCAACTTTCTAACTTTCACCAATTAAAGTAGAAATGATCTACGGACCTCCAAATCAACCTCCAGACACGCTCCTAAGTCCAAAATAACCATACAGAGCTATAAGAATTGATGAAACTCCATTCTGAAGTCATCTTCACATAAGTCAAATTACAGTTAACTCTTACAACTTAAACTTCAAATTTAGGGACTATGTGTCCTATTTCACTCCGAAGCTCTTCCGAACCCGACACCAAGCATCCCGGCGAGTCAAATAACCACAAAATGAGATAGAGGAAGCAATAAATAGGGGATCGGGGCTAATATTCTCAAAACGACCGGCCAGGTTATTACAATACTAGTTTCTGGACACGTGTGTTGCACGTGTATCCATATCTCTCAATACAAATACGATAAAATTATATTAAATAATATGTGTAATGTATAACAGATTTTGAGGAAAATAATACAAACTCAAACATGGGAAACTTTTCGATCTCCCAAGAAAGGTAATTTGTTTCTTCCTAATTATCAGCTTATCTTGTTTCTTGTAAATTATATTCTTGCATTTCAACTTTTAAAGCATATACGTCTCAAACCCAAATTACCTAATACTTTATTTAATGTTATCCGAAATTATTCCAATTTCTCAAAGATGTAAACTTTCTTTCTTATACCATGTATTCTACATTGATCGATATCACATTAACACAAACTACAAACCTAGTCCAAATAGCAAAGATTATTTATTGGTTGACTATTCTGAGATTTTGTGAATCTTAACACTCATACTACCATATCTCATATACCAACGTAAGAGAAAAGTATATACGAACTCCAAATATTTCTATCCACAAATTAAACAATATTTTATACGTAAAGCAACCTCATATTCGCTTTCCTTACTAAAGTTTTCTTCTACCCCATTGTATACTAAAGAACAACGCCTTCCACTATTCTTCCACTGTGATTGATAAATTAAAGGAAAAAAGAAGGAACCTAATTTACTTATAGTTAACTGCCACATTCAGAAAGTTAAAGTTATACTTGCACAAACAAGTCAGAATCATAAAAAGGGAAGTAAATAAATGAAAAAATATCAATAAACGCCTTGAAAGAAAAATAATAACGCTACTGAACCCTGAGGTGGGAAAGAAAAAAGAATAATAAATACTAACCTTTGATTTGTGGCACATAGTACTGTTATGCGGCGTTTTCCTGAGATTCCTTGAAAGAGCGACGTAAAGCTATGCAACTAATGTCAGTACAGCTGTTGTCCGCCAACTGAGATCACCTCCGTATGCTAGACGAGATTATTAATGTCGTACGGGAAAAAAAAATTTCAAGAGCAATTGAGAGAACAAAAATGAGAATTTTTGAAAGAAAGCTTGATTGCATTAATGAAAGCTATTACAGAAAGGCAATACGGTGTCGAGGGGGGAGACACCAGTACAGAGAATTGTTTGCTTGTTAGAAAGTTTTGATTGCTTGATCCCCCTAATAATGCTTAAAAAAAGATAAACTAAAGTTACAACTTGACCTAAATAAGCTAGAGAATCATAATGAAAATACATAGAATAAAACTACTCTATATTAATAATGAAAAGGACTTAGTTTTCTACAAGGTAGAAACATGTCCGTTGTCAGCAACCCTGTCTTTGGCATCACGATCTGCGCGCGGGGTTGTTTGCACACGGCGTTGTTGGAAGCTGCCTGTGGCTGGGTGCTGGCGAGGGATATCGGTGGGACGACAAAGGCACATGCGCGCTTGTCACTTGGCGCAGCCAAGACCACGAGGCCGTCTGTGGCGCTAGGCATTGGGAGGCTTGCCAGGACGCCACGGGGCGCATCCAAGGGGTCATGGGGCATGGCTGGAAAGTCGCACATGACGTTCTCCCCCACCTGAGTTGGCGACGTCCTTGGCGCCTTACTTGCAAGATTATCTTCAATTAGGCTCTTGTAGGATTTGAGTTTTGTTCCCCTCTCCCAAGTATTCTCTTCTGCATCACAACTCTGTCATTTCACCAAGAACTCTTGGTGATCCTTCCTTGAGGTGTGAATTACCCGATCATCAAGAATAACTTCAACACGCCTTTTCCCGGTTTAATTGGGGCCTCGAATACTGGGTATTGTGAGTTGGCTCCGTGAAGAATCCTCTGTGTCTTCCCGAAAAGGTTTCAGAAGGCTGACATGGAAGACGAGATGGATTTTCCACCAAGCTGGGGTATCCACCCAGTATGCAACTTTCCCAATGCGCCTTTCAATGGACAAGGGTCCAATGTATTTTTGCAATAAGCGAGGTCATGGAATCCTGCAAACAAGTACCGCTTTGGGATTTTGACCATCACTTTGTCTCCTACTTGGTATTCAACAAAGCGATGATTTTGATCAGCATGCCTCTTCATCCGCTTTTGGGCTTTGACAAGATAGCTCCACACTATCTCCAAATTTTGCTTCCATTCTTTTGAGAAGCTAGTAGCTCGAGGAGATTTTGACATGTTTGGTGCATTCACGGTGTGTGGGAATAGCGGTTGTTGTCCGGTAACAATTTCAAAATCGATTTTGTTTGTACTAGAGTGCTTTTGTGAATTGAAACACAGTTGAGCAACATCTAGAAACTTCACCCAATTCTTCTACGATCCGGTTACAAAGTGACTGAGAAATTCCTCCAACATACCATTTAACCGCTCTGTCTAGCCATCAGATTGCGGATGAAAATTTTAGTTGTGACTCAATTTTGAACCAAGGCACTTAAATAGTTGGGTCCAAAAGTTTCTAGTGAAGCGTGAGTCGCGATCACTAACAATGTCTTTGGACAGGCCCCAATAGTTGACGACATGAGAGAAGAAGAGTCGAGTTGTATCTTCTACTGATATATATTGTGGGGCTTCTATAAGGTGGCATACTCGGAAAAGCTATCCACCACAACCAAGATAGTTGTGAGATCTCCGACCTTGGGCAATCCGGTGATGAAATCCAGGGAAACACTTTCCCAAGATCTCTTTGGTACAGCTAGTGGTTCCAATAGTCCCACTTGTGTCAAGCAGTCTAACTTGTCCTTCTGGCATACTAGACATGTCCTCACATACTGAGCAACATCATCGGTCATTTGAGGCCAATAATATACACGTCGAAGTAATGCCATGGTGCGTTCCTCACCGGGATGGATGGCCCACAAAGTATCGTGCCATTCTACCAGAATAGTCCTTTGCAGATCTCCTCCTTTAGGAACATAAAGTTGGTTCCCTTTCACTTTCAGGAAACCATATTCCATGTAGAATTGGCGAGTTTTTCCCTGTCCTACCAGATCAACCAAATATTATGCAGCAGGATCCTTGATGAGTAGATCATGTATCTGGTCTTTTATGGTAGTGGCTACTTCGCTCCCCCTTAGGGTGGTGAGTAGGCACATTGATGCTAGGTTAGCTCTCCGACTGAGCACATCAGCAACATGATTAGTCTTCCCACTTCAGTACTCCAGGTTGAAGTGAAATTCCACTAGGAGTTCCTACCACTGGACCTGTCGGCTGGGTCATGAAATGGCTAACAGATGTGTTGTCTATTTTGACAACGAACGGGGTTCCCAACAAATAGTGCCTCCAAAGGCATAAGCAATGAATGATAACCAACAATTATTTCTCGTGGGCGTCATAGCACCGCTCTACATCCTTCAGCTTTCGGCTCTCGTACGCTACATGATGCCCTTCTTGTAGCAAGACTCCGCCAAGAGCATAGTTGGAAGCATCTGTTTGTACCTCGAATGGCTTGGAAAAATTAGGGAGGGCCAAGACGGGGCTACTAGATATAGACTCTTTTAATGTGTTGAAGACCTCCACTCACCTGGGTCCCCAATTACAAGGTGTGACCTTCTTGAGGAGTTCTGTCAATGGCACTGCGATGAGGGAGTAATTATTCACAAATTTCCGATAGAAATTGCATATGCCAAGGAACGCCCTCAAGGCGTGGATATCCTTGGGCGGCGGCCCATATGTGATAACTTCAATCTTTTGTTGGTCCATCTTGATCTGCCTTTCCTCAATGACATGTCCGAGGAAGTCAATCTATTTTTTAGCAATGGAGCACTTGGATAGCTTTGCATATAATTCGTACTCCCTCAATCGGGCTAGGACCTTCCGCAAGTGCTCCAGGTATTATTCTAGTGTTTGGCTATAAACCACAATGTCGTCCAAGTAGACCACCACGAATTCGTCAATGTACTCTCGGAAGACTTGGTTCATCATGGTGAAAAATGTGGCTTGAGCGTTAGTCAAGCCGAATGACATAACCAGGAAGTCGAACGACCCATATCTTCTCATACAGGTCGTCTTGTGTTCATCACCCTCAGCAATCCGGACTTGCCAATACCCTGTTTTCACTGTGATTTTGTTTAGAGCCCGATAATCTACACAGAGTCATAGACTACCATCATGTTTCTTTTGGAATAGCACAGGGGACCCATATGGGGAATTGGAGGACACAATGATCCTTGTGTCTAGCATTTTCGTCAACTGACTTCGAAGCTCGGTGAGTTCGGTTTGTGACATTCTATAAGGCGCCCGGGCGGGTGGCTTCGCACCTGGTACTAACTCAATCTTATGGTCCACGGTGTGCCTAGGCGGGAGTCTCTTTGGCATATCTTGTGGCATGACGTCTTCAAATTCCAGTAGTAGCTCCTTTATAGGTGTAAGAATGGGCCCCGAGGAGCGTTGTACATCTTGAATGCATAGGGTAGCTAGGAACGTGGGTTCATGTCTTTTGACTCCCTTCTTCAACTGCAAGGCCGAGATGTTCTCAGCGTCCATCTTCATGGGCATGCACAGGATAATGCAAAGCTTGGCCCCGTTTTCTCCCATCATCAGTAGCATATCAACTCAAATTCATCTATGATCACCACACGCAAGTTGAATTTTTCTTTATAAGGACCAAGCTTCACTGGTACTTCTTTGGCTATTCCACCCACTTGCTGAGGAGATGAGTTTATAGCCTTGACATGACCTCTACCCTTTCCTACAATTATACCAAGGCGTTCCACCTGAGTCGAAGCTAAGTAGTTGTGGGTAGTACCCGTGTCTATCATAGCCCGAATGGGCTTGCCATTTACCTTCATTTAAACGAACATTAATGTCCTCTCTTGTTTAAGATGAGTCCTCTCGTCTGCTTTATTTTTCCCTTTATTGGTGATTGGGCAGTGGTCCTTCTTCTTACGGATACCAACACTAGTTCCCGCTAATGCCTCAGAAATAGAGCCAACAATTGCATTGAAGGCACCTATTGGTTCGGTCTGGTCCGCATCATCTTCTTCGTCATCCGTCCCATCATCAAAAGCTTGATGGGCATTCACCTGCGCATGTGGGAATTTATTATTCCAATGTAGCCCGCCGCAATGACGGCATCCTGAAGGGGGCTTTCTCCCCCGATCATTGTTGTTTGACGCAGCACTATTGCTGCCTGAGAAAGGAGCCTTAGATTTGGTTGCACTCCGATCTCCCCCACTTCTGCTAGGGCCACCATTGTTAGATTGTCCCCTTTTGTATCCCGCTCGGACAGGCGGTTGAGGCCTATCCTTCCGAGTTTCCACTTGATATTCCCCGAGGCATTTCGCTGCTTGGGTCGCCTTGGGCAGGGTATCTAACCTTTGTCTTTGCAGCTCCATACGGGCATAAGGTTTAAACCATTTCAGGAATGTGAAGAGTTTGTCTTTGTCCCCCATATCACATATGTTCAGCATGAGCGTGGAGAATTCTCGGATGTAATCCTGCACTGATTTGGTCTGGCGAAGCTCCCGTAGTTTTCTCTTTGCATTGTACTCAACATTTTCGGGGAAGAAATGTAGGCGTATGGATGCCATCAGTTCTGTCATGTCTCCAGAGTATCTTCACCGGCCCTGATAACTTCATACTTCACCCGCCACCAGAGTTTATCATCACCCTGAAGATACATGGTAGTAGTTGCTACCTTCTTAGCTTCTTCTACGCCTCCCATGGCATTGAAGTACTGCTCGAAGTCGAAGATGAAGTTTTCTACTTCTTTAGCATTTCGAGCTCCACTATATTGCATTGGCTTAGGAATTTTCAGTTTTTGCGCCACGGGGGCGGGGTTCATGTTGTTACCCAATTTTTTCCCAAATTATTTTTAAATTTGCATATATACCTTCTAAAATCACTTTTTATAACGATTGATATTTTTTCATAATTTTCCATATTTTTATTAATTTCTTTTCCAATTTACTCAGTATTTTATATTCAGTAATTATTCATGAACTATATTATAAATAATTTCAAGATATTTCCTAGCTCAATATCGTTGCAATTATAGCCTGACTATACACTTTATGCTATTTTAATTCAATAATTAGTCATTTTATATTTTTTATATTAGTTAATTACCTTAATTTCACTTATTTAGCCTTAATTTTATTTTATATAATTATTGGCTATTTTATTAATTATTTATCTATTTTTTAAGTAGCCACTTTTGATTTCAATTTCAGCCTAACCTGCCCAGACCCCAGCCGAACTAAATTAGCCTAATCCCTAACCCAATTAAATAACCCAACAGACCCCCAACCCAATCTTCAAATCTCACCCGGCCCAATCCCCTTTTAATCTGAGTCGTTGGGTAATTCAAATCAACGGCCCAGATTAAAACCTACCTTAATTAACACCTAAGACTACCCCCCCCCCTTTCATTTCCACCGTTTCATTTTCTCACCTGTCTCTCTATCTCCCTCTCTAGAACCTTCCCCCCTTTTGAGCTCTGTCTCTCCTTCTCCGGCCACCTCCCTTGCCGGAAACTATGGGCTTCTCACCCCTCCTCGAACTTATGGCTCCGCCTTTCATGTCTGTGTCACTGATGAAGGTTTTCAAGCGACCATGAGGAAACACACTCCCATCTCCGGTCTCATGCCATGTTTTTCGGCCTCCTATGGCCGTTTGAGCAAGGCCTTTGCATTTTCCGATCAAACACCGGTAATATCTAAGTCTCTCTTCTCTTTTGGGTTTTCTCTGGAAACCCTAGTTCTAAGATTTGTCGATCTTCCTAGATCTGTGATAGATCTATGTTTATTCTGAGGTTTTCACTTGTTCTTTCTTAAAAACCCCTTTTTAAAACGGTTTCTTTCTGACTTTTAGTATTATCCTTTGATTTTTATTATGTTTAAACATTTACTCGAGCTTTTCCCATTTTGTCTGACCTATTTTGCTAAAACCCTAAGTTTCTTGGTTTTAATATGTGATTTTGAGTTCGTCTTTGATAATATGCATATGTGTTTGTTTATCATGAACAGTCTGTGCTATGTATTTTGTTTTCCGCTCTTTGTGTTTAGTCTGTTAATTCCTTCAAATCGTTTAGACTATGCTCTAGTTTGAATCCCCGATTTTGTGTGATTCTTACTTTACCTAGGGTTTTCTGATTCTTGATTAACATATGTTATTCCAGTATTATTTTATTAAGGCTTTATTAATTTTTCTACTCTATGGCCTTTACTGATTTTGATTTCCCTCTAAAACTGGGATATTTCCCTTTGAATGATACTTCTGTACTGATTTTCGAATTGTTTCCTTGTTTGTGTGATACTTTCCTTAGTTAGCATTGAGTCCCTGTGATTTTCAATCCCATCTGTGATTCTTGTGACTAATTTTCAGAACTAAATTGTACTATACCCTATTTATGTGCAAGAATATGCTGCTGATTGTTTGACATATACTCTCCCTAATTATGTGTTATGAACCTAGACTTAATTGCTTGCTACGTGCCTTACTACTCTTATTATAGTAATAATTATCTCATGACTGGTTCTTTCCTTATGTGACACCAAGTATGATCATTTGAATTAGGATTAAAGGGAGTCCGGGCCTGTGATTGATTTTAATTGAATCTGATTTCCATTGATTGATTAATCAGTACTTATAACCTTATTTTCCACTCATTTTGAAAAGTTATAAATACTTCACTCTTTCTTTAACACATGCACAAGCATACGCATTGCTCTCTCTTACTTTCCTACACATTCTCTCTTGCTTCTCTCATTGACTACTGGCTACTTAGTCGGCTAAAAGCCAAGACTGAGTAACTTGCTGCTCTACTGTTCTATTGCTCTAATACACTGCTGCTCTATTGCTCTGCACACTACTGTCCTATTGCTCTACTTCCCTGCACACTACTATTCTATTCTCTCACTCTAGACTGGTATGTCTTCTATTTGATTTACAGCATCCAAAACAACATGTTTTTATTCGCATTGCACTTTCTCTTATTTCGTTTATGCTTTTACTTATGGTTTTGCTGTTTACCTTGCTATTAGCATGCCTCTTTGCTAGTTCATTGATGTGATTACCCTTCCCTTATTTCAGCACGTCTACTGCTTCTCCTACTTGTTTACTACAATTATGCCTTACTCCCTAACCCCAGTGCATTATCAGCATGTATTCATGATCCCCCTAGCTACTAAGTATCCTGAACCCCTTCCCTGAACTTAATGTGTGAACCCGTTTGGCATCCCTCAATCTAATGATGTTAAGCTCCTGGCATGAACATTTTGTGATAGAATGTGCTATGACAGTTTAAGTCTTGTAATACTTTTCTGAGGCCTAATTGTGTGCAAGCATGTTCCTATGTGCTTCATACTTGTCCCCAATCCCTCATCTCCCTTCTTGTGGTTGCTGAACTTGTCTTAATTCCTGTTTATTGTTCTGTGTGTGTTGTTTGAGTATGTTGGTTGTGCTACTGCCTTACCCTTTTCAAGTTAATTTTCATTAAACCTCTATCTTTCTCAAAACTGTTTTAAAACTGTTCTTACTCACTATGAGCACTTCCACTATACCCTTAGACATTAGGTTCTGCCCCTCTTGTGTGAGCATTGCCTTGGGACCCTTGAGCTCCCTCTGAACTTTGACACACAAGAGTTGGCCTTTCCACACTGCCTTACTCCATCTTGGCTATGAAATCTGGGTGTGAGCACTGCTCGGGATCCCTTGAGATCCTTAGGGAACTCTGTCACATCTGTATTGTTAAAAGGTTGTGAAACATTACTTGGCATTGAGGACATGGAGATCTGGGCCTATATTGTAGGCTCCCTATAGTTAACTTCTATTTTCTTTACTTTCAGTTATGTAATTCCTATTCAATGGTCTGTAATAAATAATTATAAACAACTCTGGGTTTGGATAGTGAAAATGGGTGGGTGATATGCATGTTGTAGTATAATTAAGGGTAGAGACCATGTTTCTAGGTTTATTTTCTCTATGTGCAATAACAGCCATGTTTAGGTACAACATGTCATGCATTAGATATCATGCTACTTAGGCTCATATATATTGTTTTCCTTTCAGCATGTCATCATTCATTGCCCTCACTTAGAGATCCTGCCTATAGGACAAATAATTAAGTAATTTGCCATTATGTGATTCTGCTCATATAAACGTGTCCTTAGACTTCTAGAATAAATAATGGTAACAAAAACTGCAATCATGTCTCATCATGTTATACATGTAGAGATCCTGTTCTAGGTAAACAACATTTAAAATCTGTCACCTGTGCTATTCCTGAAGTTGTGCATAATATTGTGATCTTGCATTCATTTAGAAAAATCATGTTTAAGTTATCATGCCGCATTAAAAATCATACCTTAGGGTCATACTTACTCAAATCACACCTAGTGTAAATATATGTGTCTAAAACAGTCCATGTTCTAATAAACTGGAAATCGATCTTTGGTAAACACTTAGAATCACATGCTATTAGGATTGGTAATCTGAAACCCTTTTAACAAAGTTGTACAACTGTTGCATGCTATTTTACACCTAGGCAAGCCTTAGGAAATCAGTTACAAGGAATAAAACTAGATCTATCTTTGTGATCATGTTTAACTACCAGCATGCTAAAATCAGTAGGCAAGCCTGACTAGGACTCCCTCTCTGAGTTATGACAAATATGATCCTGCTATTGTCATTTAGATATCATGCTTAGGAACTGAAACTGGACCCAAATTTATGTATGAGACATGTTGTGTATGTGCAATATATGTGGAGGTATACTTGAGCCCCTTAATTTCTTTCCATGTTCTTCCCTTATGTGCAGTCCTACCTGTTTTGTTATCTGTCGCCCTAGATTTTTTTACCTTTAAAACCTGAGGGTCTACCTAGCACCTCCCTTTAGGATAGGAGTCCTAATTTCCTCCAGGACTGATAGGAAGGGACAGGTAACAGCATGCAATAGAGGTTGAGACCAACACTCGATTTAGTTACTTTCACGGGGTGGGAAAGGGTAGAATATGGATATGATGACCGGTGCGCTAATACCACATGTAGCCCCTCTTCGAGGAGTGTCATACCGGGTATTACATTGATGTGAACCATATTATTATAAACCTATGATACATGCTTAGATCGTAATCCTTTCAAAAACTAACCTTCTTTACTATTTTCAAACATCTGCATGCTTAAGACTTAAATCTCCTATTATTTGAGCCTTTATTTGTTTGTTTGCTAAGCCGTAAAAATTCACAAAAGTTGTTTGGCCGGGAACCACACTTGTAGATCCTGAGGGGTGCCTAACACCTTCCCCTTAGGATAATTTCAAGCCCTTGTCCTATATTTGGTTAACAACGTAGTTGTAAATGAACCCCTTTGGTGTCCTAACACACCTTTAAAAATCGTTAGGTGGCGACTCTCAAAAACACAAACCCCTTTCCAAAAAGTAAAGAGTTGTCTCAACCGAATGTCATAAAACCGATCTCTGCGAGGAAAGAGGGGGCGCGACAGTTCACAGCACCCCCGATTTGGTTTCCACCTCCTCGAAGTAGGCCTTGTAAAGAAGCATTGACAACATTGAGTTGGCCTGTCAAGTTGTCTATAGTTTGTTGCATGACAGTCACCATGTCTGTCTCTTGTGCCTTGTAGGCTAAATCCTCGGCATGCTCCTGTTGGAGGCCCTCGAATTTACAAAACATTTCATTTGCCTCTGTGGCTGCCGTTTGCCAGTCTCCTTCAGAGTCGCGACTGATATTTTCTATGTCAACTTCGGCCTGGAGCATCCTGCTGTCCAGGTCGTCCAACCTTTGCACTAGGCAGGTTCTTAAATCAGGCACCGTATCCACAATGGGTCGTAATACGCCAACCGTCTCTTCAAGGGCCGCAATGCGATCCCCATGATTCACCATGGTCAGAAATAGTGGTAATGGCAATGTGTTCCCTCGTCCAATGTCGAGCCTAGGCTCTGATACCAACTGTTACGCGGCGCATTCCTAAGATTCCTTGGATGGGCGGCCTAAGGCTAAGCAACTGATGTCAGTGTAGCTGTTGTCCGCAACTGAGGTCCCCTCCGTACGCTAGACAAGATTGTCAGTGTCGTACGGAAATACCAATGTCAAGAGCAATTGAGAGAACAGAAATGAGAATTGAAAGAAAGCTTGATTGCATTAATGAAAGTTATTACAGAAAGGCAACGCAGTGTCGAGAGGGAGAGACACCAGTACAGAGAATTGTTTGCTTGCTAGAAAGTTTTGATTGCTTAATCCCCCTAATAATACTTAAAAAAATAAACCAAAGTTACAAGACTAAATAAGGTAGAAAATTGTAATGAAAATACATGGAATAGAACTACTCTATATTTACAATAAAAAAGATTTAGTTTTCTACAAGGTAGAAACATGTCCATTGTCAGCAATCTTGTCTTTGGCATCACAATCTGCACGCGGGGCGTTATCTGCACGCATGGCGCTAAAGTGTTATTGTTCTTCAATCAACCCCGATAACATTTAAATATCTCAAAGTATTTGAGAGAGATTAGGTATTTACTTAAGAATATAATGCTTCTCAAAATTCTAAGAGTCAACAAACATACTGGTTCCTAATAGAATTATGTTCAATGATTTGCATTAATCATTTAGCCGTTTTATTTAATTGATTTATTTAATGAACGTTGTGAAAATTAAATTGAAGAGCTAGTAAAATGATTATTTAGATGGTAATTTGGTCATTCACTTTTTAAAGACAAATTTAATAAAATAGTTTAATACTAAAATCTTCATACTTATAATATAGTATGATAGATAGATTAGTTTAGTTGAAAAGTTTTCGTTATTATAGAATAAATTGTTAATAACTCGTTGAATATTATTGATGGGTTGTCATTATCAATTTTAAGGTGCAACATTTTGTCTATCAGTCGCTAAACCTTCAGTTATTTGTTGTTTTTCATTGTTTTCTTTTTCAACGATATACTTTGATGGTCTTGATCTTCTAACTTGTTGCCTTGCTATAAATGATTTTTGAGATGGGGAACGGATAGAAAAAAGCAAAAAATACATGTTGTCAGCAATATGCGTCATCTCAATATTATCATTAATGATCGTAATTTACCAAATCCAATCAATTTAACAGCTTTAAGGGTAATTGGTTGGTCAGTGTTGTACTAGTAAAACAGTAGAAGGAATAGACAAATAAACTACTCCTGACAAAATGAAGAACATTTTGGCCAAGAAAATAAGTCTTGGTAACAGTTATTTTGTTTATGTATCAAAATAAATTGGTTATCTGAAGAAAAATTATGTAATAACCCGATTGAAATATACTTGCAAAAAAGAAATAGGGACGATCGAACACACAAGAGACAACCAAAAGGTTTTCTAATATAAACGACAATGCAGATAAAGACAGATCCATTGCTACCGCTATGAACAACCAAAACCGATAACAACACATTGAGAAAGAGAAAAGTATACTAGCTAACTGCCAAAAGGTAAAATGATCAAGAATGTACCATTTTATGGACTACAAAAGAACAAAGAAGAACAAGTAGAGAAATCCTCAAATCTCCCTATACATTTGTTTGGCCCACTAACAAGTGTATTTTGATCACGAAAAGTCATATTAACATCGCAAAAATACTTCAATCCTCCCAAATTGAACCCATTATGTCCAACTCCTCCACGATAAAATATGTCAAATCTAATCTTGAACATCTCCGATTGATGCAATTTCTGGCTGCTAACGAGCGCTCGCGGCACGTATATGTCTGTCTCCATTTTCGCCGGGGCTGCTGACACGTTCAACAACGTCGTTTCGCTAACTGATTGGTAAAATTCTCTCGTAGGTAATGTCCATAGAACTTTCTCGTCGAAAAAGACCCATATCATGCCCTTATCATAGAAATATTCAACATCTCTCTTGTTTGTCACGTTAAATGTTACATTGCATCCAGCAGTTATTTTGGAATTGGATGAGGTTTTTAAGTTGTATATGATCATGGAATCAAAATCAATACCATGTTTTTCTATGATTTGATTGTTCATGTAATTAGCTGACCTTGTCATACCAAAACCAATGATTGCAAAAATTCCAAACAAAAGGATGATCATTACCCCGAAACCAAAAAACAAAGATCCAATTTTTTGAGCAGCATTTAGATTCTCTAATTCCCTGTCGAACTCTGAAGAATTTCTTGATTCTGAAGGGGGTGAAGTTTGGATTGAGGTTGGCAGCATTTCGTAGGATGGGTTTGAAGAAACTCTGAGAGCTTCCATTCTGACTTTTAGATTTCAGAACGAAAGCTTCACCCTAAGAAACCAGGAAGAATAATTGGGAGGGCACATGAGTTTTATTTGGATCTGTAGGAGAGGTTGGCTGATGGTCATTCGCAATTGTTGGAAATATTTAAAGGGAATGTGTTGGGTAACAAGATTGAAGGGAGGAGATCTAAATTAATCATATACACAATAGATATGCGCGCTGCGTATGTAATACTTATTAGTGAGTATAATGCTTTAGAAAATCATATAAATATTACTAAAAATGTGTTTGAGTTAACAAATATATAACACACTCGATAAAAGAATAAATCCTACCGACTATAATTCTAAGCTCTAATATCATAGTAATTGTCTTAAGGCGTATACAGTCACACTCTAATTATGTCATTCCTTATTATGTCTAGACCTAGTAAGCCTTGCGTGCTCTTGGTGGTACCTTTTGGTTTGCGATTTGTATAGGATAAAATTGGTTTATATTAAATGATTGAATCGTAGCGTAACATGTGGAACCGAAGACAGGTAGAAAGTAAATCAAGTAACAACTCGCATTGGGAACACTGCAGTTGGCATCGAATAGATTCGGAAAGGAGCATGATCAACCTGAGCGGATCGAATGTTTGCTATCAGATAGCATTCAATGATGAATATTCCTTGTCATTAAATAGGCAGCCGTTGCAGAGAATATTTGCATTCACGGCATGTCGTTACATATTCATCAATAGCCTCTTTATTGTCATTTAAGAGAAGTTTGATCCTAGGATCTTGATTCCCTAGGTATAGCTATAAATAGTAGTAACAATTATATTTGATTTGTGGTTCTAAAAATATGTGATTTTTTCCAATACTAGTAAATAGACAAGAAATATTAAGTGTAAATGAGAAGAAATGATGAACCAAACCAGTGTTGTCAAAGGAATAGGGACCTCGAGCTCGATAGCCTCGGGGGTCTTGAGGTGAGTTAAGAACAATAAAACTGAAGAACAATTGTTGAGCACAGTAAACGAGAAAAGCAGAATAGAATGTTCTATTGCGGTGAATGATGTCCCTTTATAAATGATTGGGGTCCCTTTTATATAGGAGGGGAAAACCCTAATATGGTACATTTCTAATTATGACAAAGAATTCTATTGGTACAGCTTATAACAACCTAGTACGGACTTGTACTGGCTCGTACAAATCTTGTCCCACAATTTATGCCCTGATACACGTGCCCTTGAGAGATTCCCGCTCTTTCTTGAGTGTAATCGAAACTGTACTGCCTTCGAGGTAAGCCATGTCGGATCTTTGATTTCATCCCTCGAGGCGTGTGTTCTTAAATTGGGCTTGATCTTTACTTCGAGTGGCCCGAACTCAAAGTCATGGTATAATTCAGATCTCTGAATCGGGCTCTCCGATTCCGACCGTATACAAGTAGGCTGAACAGCCATTGTAACACATGAATTTCTTGGCAAAACTTATGCTATAATTCATTCTCAAGCTTAATCAGATAACTTGATTCGCTCTTTTACATTGTTCCTATTTCTGTCCTCAGAGGCATCGCTTTCGGAGCCAAGCTTGTCATTTCCTTCAATTTTAACCATTAAGTCTTAATTTTAATCTTGTTTATTTGTCATTTTTGGTTCAAATCAGTTCGCTTGTCTATAAACCCCGTAGCAAATTTAATTGTACATTTTACGGGTAAAGAGTTTGGCGTCCATCGTGGAGCTTAGACAGTTGTGTAATTGAGTTGATCCTTCCATTTATTACTAACTTGTTTGATTCTTTGTTCCTTAGCAAAAAATCAAAATGGAAGCTAACGATGTCGACATCGCACATAACGTTGAGGGATATGAAAATTTATCTCAACATGAGGATTCAACCAGCGACACCCGCAACGAGGGGGTGAGGCAACCCCGATCCGTGGAGGACAATACCCCAGACATGTATGGGAACCAACTCTCGATGAGGCGGAAGATGAACGCGTTGCGGAAACAGTAAGGATCGTAAGAGAGAAACAAAAAGCCATCATGTAGCTCTCAAGGCAGGATCGGGTCATGACAAAATTAAAGCAGGCGTTGTCAGGTGCTTCCAACAATGCAAACGGTAGGGGTCCGGTTCCTCATAGTGTTCCTGCAAATCAAACGACTCAAAGATAACAATACCCCGATGGGTGAGGTCGGCTTCGGCAGTGGCGGGGAACTGATAGCATATCCGGTAACAATAACAGTAATGATCCCTTCAAAATCGAGTTCATGAGATTCACGAGGGAAATGAACAAATTCATGAGGGAAATGAACAAACGGATGGATCAAAATGCCGCAGCACTGTAGTTAATTACGAAGAGATTCAAGATGTCGGACATACCAAAATACGATGGGACTTCAGACCCGCTGGAGCACATCACAACTTATACCACGAGTGTGAAAGGGAATGATTTGGCTCAACATGAGATCGTATCAGTTCTACTGAAGAAGTTTGGAGAAACCCTCACAAAGGTATAGGTTATTTACTGGTGCAGGATTTGATTATGGGCAGCTATTTTGGTTAGAGTTATTGCTATGGACTGATGGATGATGTGTTTCATCGTGTGGTTATACCTTGTATGCATGAGTTATGCTGGTTGAGGTTGATACAATGTGTTTAAGTGAGGATCAGTGTCACGCCCTGACCTCGGGGAGCGCGACCGGCACTCAACCGAGATAACTCGGTCGAGCAAGCCTGCTAGATTTCTTTCTGCCCAACTCACCCATAAATGAAGGGAAGATAAATTTCATTAATTAACACCAAGAGGATTCATGAACAACACTAATTCCATTATTATTAGTTACTTCATTTACAAAGTCTCAAAATACATACACTTTCATAGTTTGAAGTGGAACATGTAATACACATACGACATTAATAGCTTAACTTTTGCAATAACGATACATAACCCACACCATGTATACGGAGCCTCTAATAGATACAAAAGAGCACAATGATATGTCGGCAACAAGGCTCTGGCTACAACTCAAACATAATACACATGGAACAAAAGATGCACGACACTGAAATGAACTGGGGTTCACCAAGTCAACTGGGAAGAGTGTACCACTATGGTCAATGCCTTCCGCTGTGAAACCACCTGCATCTATTGAAGATGCAGTGCCTCTGGTAAAAGAGACGTTAGTACATGTTGAATAGTACTAGTATGAAAACCAAACACCTATTCAAGGACTTGAAAATACAACATGAATATGATGAATCATGGTAATAATAAAAGGGCCTAGATAACCGTTAAAGCCATAGCAAATTTATCAAGAGATTTCAATAATATTTATAAATTTCTAAGTCGGGGATCCTCTACAACCACCTTTATATAAAGCGGCACTGCCGCCTCACCCAAATGTATGCGGGTGGAGGTGCAATCACAATACCACAACTATACACAAAGCGGCCCCGCCGGTTCACCCCAACGTATGCGGGTGGAGGTGTATTCACAATACCACAACTCTACACAGAGTGGCCCCTCTGCCTCACCCAATGTATGCGGGTGGAGGTGTATTCACAATACCACAACTCTACACATAATGGCCCTGCCACCTCACCCCAATGTATGCGGGTGGAGGTGTATTCACAATACCATGACTCTATACAGAGCGGCCCTGCCACCTCACCCCAATGTATGCGGGTGGAGGTGTATTCACAATACCACAACTCTACACAGAGCGGCCCTGCCGCCTCACCCCAATGTATGCGGGTGGAGATGTATTCACAATAACACATTTCTATACAAAGCGGCCTCACCGCCTCACCCCAATGAATGCGAGTGGAGGTGTATTCATAATGCCACACTTCGAATTCCCAAAACAATAGTAGTTTGTACAAAAGAGTCCTCTTCCAATCAACTATTTGGCACCTTTGACCTTAGCAAATGTAAGTTTGTAAGGTTTCATCATATGAGAATTAAGTGTTTGGTTACATGGATTTCATACAAGATTTTCTTTCGAAAAGGGGTATAACATAATTAAGTCAAAAATAGAGAATCATTAACTCATGACGGTTCTAACACGTTATGCCAATCGGGAATCAATTTTTCTAGTTTGAATATCCCACATCAATAGCGTTTCAAGTTTGAACTACACATGATGGAGTTTTGTAAGAATACGGAGAATCCGATACTAGAAGGAGAGTTTAGCCTTCATACCTGAAATTCGTCCCTTAATGATGCTACAACGATCCACTACGCTAAGAAACTTCAATCTACAATATCAACATCCAATGGGACCATCATTAGTAACAATTCCATTATTTAGGCCATTTAGACACTTCATCAAACACCTAGTAGGAGCAAATCTCTACATCTCATAGTCATAGAATTAGTTCATCCAACTAACACCATTTACCAATAATTTATCCCACTATCATTCTTAAACATTTTATAACTTCCAACATCATATGCATGACCATCCATCCACACCCAACCACCAAAATTTCATCAAATAATCACCTTTCAATCTCTACAATGGTTATGCATTTAAATTGAGAATTTATGGCTTTCAATCACCATCTCATGAGTTTCAATACTTAATACATACTCATATTCCCATAATAAATCCATACATGTAAGTCTAAGGGTGTAGGATTACCTTTTGGAAGATATCTTGCAAACCCTCCTTTTGAGTTCTTGAAAGAATTTCTTGAAAATCTAAGGATTTCATGTGTAGATTTCATCAACACTAGTGTAGAAATAATGTAATTTCACACCAAGATAATGGGGATTGTGTACCTTGAAGAAGAGAGGAGTTGGTGGTCTTGAGAGAGTGGAGAAGAGCTCCAAAATCCGTCCAAGTGAAGTGGGGGAAATAAACCCCCAAAGTGAGTACTTAAATGTAACGATCCGACCGGTCGTTTTGAGCATTTGCACTTCGCTCAGTAGTTTACGGGTATGAGTAGCTCCATGTGATATATTATGACTTGTGTGAATCCTCGATTTTGATTTTCAGGTTGTACGAAATCGATTTGGAAGAATGAACTTTATGATTGAAGCTTTAAGTTTGAAGAGTTGATTAAGTTGGACTTTTTAGCATTTGACCTCGGATTGGAGTTTTGATGGTTCCGTTAGGTCCGGATGGTAATTTTGGACTTGGGCATATGCCCATATTCGCAATTGGATATTTCCAGAAAGATTCGGCACTAATTGACAAAAATTGGAATTTGAAAGTTTGGAAAAGTTTATTAAGTTTGATTTGGGGTGCGATTCATCGTTTCGATGTTGTTATGCGTGATTTGAGGCCTCTAGTAGATCCGTGTTATTTTATGGGACTTGTTGGTATGTTCTAACGGGATCCCGAGGGGCTCGAGTGAGTTTCGGATATGTTTGGGTTGTGTTACACTCATTTTTTTAATGTTTCGACATCGTTTCTTCAAGTATAAATGGAACTACATTAAGAAAATAAGCTCCAATTTCTGTTTTGATTGAAGCATTAGATCTGTATCGTAATTACGGAGACATAACAAAAAGAATCATCGAATTTGGACATCATATGAGAAATTTATGGTCATTTTACTAAGAATTGGGTTGCCAGATTTTTCAGATTAATTACGAAATTGCCACTGATTTCGTATTTAAAAATCTACACTATTTTCAAATATTGAAACCAACATATATCTCCTTCAATATAAGGTCAAATGGAATGATTTAAGATCCTAACTTGACTAGAATTTCACAAGGAATACATCGGAGGCATCAAAGGTGAGTTTCGAGATTTTTTGGCACAAGAAACGAAATAGAACAGTGTAAAACAAGGGTTTTGTTCATTTAACATATTTTGGGTGGGAGCTCGAAATTGGGCAATTTTTGAGGCGATTTTCAGCATATGAATCGAGGTAAGTGTTCTCTACTTAGTTTTGGTTATATTTCGTGAATCTATCTTCGATTTTAGCTTTGGTTGATAAACTTTAAGAAGAGATTGGGAGTTTTGGCCTAAAGTTTCATAATATGAAATTTTGAGATTGAGTGAAACTTGTATGGTTAGACATGTAATTGAATGGGTTGACGGATTTTGTGAGTTTTATCGGGTTGTAAGGTGCGGACCCGAGTTGGGAGTTGGACTCTTTGGCCGATTTTGGGCTTTTGATTAAAGATTCGGCATTTTTCGATTAGGATTGGTTCCTTTAGCATTGTTTGATGTATTTGAGTTGCTTTTTGTTAGTTTCGAGCCGTTCGGAGGTCGGAACATGCGAGATGGCATTCTTGGAGCATCGCTTGGCTTGCCCCCGTACTGGAATTTCCTTGTTAAAGGTAAGTAACTCTTCTAAACTTAGTGCTGAGGGTATGAAAAAATTATAGAACATTTTCCGGAAAAAGTTTTCCTTCATACAAAACACACCCATAATCATTGATCTATAAGCGCAAAGAAATTTGGGGTTTAAGGGTAATTCATTTGGTGAGCTCCTTGCCTTTCCACAGTGGAGGTGGAGGGCTCGAACACATTAGTAGCATAGTATCCCCTTCCCCTTCCACCCTCCCTGACGTGATCAATTTTTTTCAAAAAAAAAAAAAAAAAAAAAAAAAAAAAAAAAAAAACAGCCCAAAGAAACTACAAGGTTATGGACAATTTTGCAGTCTTTATCTTTTTTTTATCTCAAAACCTAAGAGATTCAACGCCTTTCAATCATGTAGATTAGAGAGGTCGACATTAGGAACTAAAGAGGTAGTAGCCATTCTAATCTCAAAAGTATTGTTTACGCGGAAAAAATAGGAAGTACAATCATTAACCATTAACAAAATTGTCATAAAGAACTAGTCTTTGTTTACAAATTTATGAAATTAACTCGAGAACCTAGACAAACATCATTACATATTTCCCAGCTGTAGTATCACAGAGCCATTTCATTTAGCCCTAACAAGATGCAAAATGGCTTTCAAGACAATGTTCATAGCCACACTGACCTGGGGAAAGAAACTAGATAAAAACACGCCTGCATCCAGGATCAACCCGCAAAAACTCTTCATCACCTTAGGACTGTAAATCGAGGACGTGAGAGATAAACAAAGAGAAGGAAGTAATCCCATTGCCAAAAAGAAAAAGATCCAAAGCTAAATTTAATCAATTAGGAAGCGTACACGTACCTTGTTGGCAATGTTGTTAGAAAGCCAATCAAGACCCTCATAAAGCCCCTCTCCAGATGTTGCACAAGTGCTCTGAATGTACCTGAAAGCAGAGAGACAAAATTTAGTGCCTCCAGAAGTAAGGGGAATGATAACAACTGCTAGCAGTGTGCCTACCAGTGACGCTGCCTGAGAGAGTGCAGTCCAAGCTTATCAGTTATTTCAGCAGCGTTCATTGCATTAGGAAGATCTTGTTTGTTAGCAAAAACAAGCAGCACAGCATCCCGAAGCTCATCCTGGGATAGAGTAATGACAATTAAATTCCGCAGGTCAATCGTTTAAGTCTAATACAAATACTAGATCCCCAGTTTATTTTGTTGATTAATAAATAATCAAACTAGCTACATGGGTAAGCATGAGCTATGAGCAGCGAAAGCATTTCGGATATTGTGGTTTCCATGTAAACTGCTGACTACTGCGTGCTCCTACTCACCCTTCACTATTTTGTCTGTGTTCTTTTTAAGCAAAAATTAAGGACTCAACCATACACGTTTATCAGTGCAAATATAGAGCAATGAAGTGCAAGCCTAGTTGATTAAATAAAGGACAGAAGGAAGAATCTTCTCTTTTACATATTTCTCCGAAAATCTTCTTGATACTTCAATTAATTAGTTACTCCAAAATAGTCAAATGTCATTTTCACAAGGACCAAAGTAATTGAACTGTCTCAATTATGAGATTCATCTTACCAGCAATAACATTCTTAATATGAGTGAAATGACATTCCATTTGTTCAAAGATGAAAATGTTCACAATTGAAAATCACTGAAACAGCATCTTTGGCTCCACTTGAAACTCCAAAAAAGTTGAATTGAATTAGGTGCAATCCATAATCACAAGTTATCCAGTTTGCTTTTACTTTGCAACAGCATAATTCTTTTATCTTCGTTAAAGCTGGGAGATTATTAGTACTGTACTCTCCATCCTTGTTATACAAACTTGTCACATAATGCAGAATACCGTTGTAAGTGTCAGACTTTTGACATATTTTTATAAAACCCAGATCAAAGTACATTTACATCTAACTCAATTAACTACCTCTAAATTGAAACTACTCTAGCTCAAACCAAATGAGATACAAATATGACCAATTTAAGAT
The DNA here is from genome assembly GCA_005239525.1 of Nicotiana knightiana. Taxonomy (NCBI): domain Eukaryota; kingdom Viridiplantae; phylum Streptophyta; class Magnoliopsida; order Solanales; family Solanaceae; genus Nicotiana; species Nicotiana knightiana. Next base: position 36,645 of record ML369412.1, read on the forward strand.
TTTGATGATAGACTACCAAAATCACATAGGTAAATTACCACACTAGTCAGAATCCATTTCAACACCCTAATTTGGTAATATCTTCAAGGCGCTGTTTAGGAACTGCAAACTACACTGAATTAAGTTCCATCAAAGATTAATCTCATCAAAGATGACAAGTGTTTAGTTTTTCTCATCCATGATTTTGACCGATTACTCGGTCCATGTTCACGAATTTTCAGCAAATTAATAGCTATTCCTTAGTGGTTGATGTAAAGAGGGGAAAAAAAGGAAAAAGAGTTCACTTCTTAGCTTGAGTTATTGCTAATGATGCAAGCTTTAACTTAAACAAGGTTAAGGGGAAAAAAGTAGTTTATATTTACGGGTTTTGATCTATTATTTTGTCCATGTTCACAAATTATCACCAAATCAAGAGCTGATCACTTAGTATTTATAAAAAGTAGTAAAAGGAAAACCAGTTCATTGCTTAGCTTGAATAATGCCACGTATGATACAAGCTTTAACGAAAACAAGATTAAGGAGAAAACAGTATTTAGTTTAATCGCATAATAATTCTCGTCATGTCTCCAAAACACTGCCTTTATATCTGCTTTGGCAAAGTTATACGTTATAATTTTGGATCTCTCTTACAGAAATTCTTCTCTATTGTACATTGTGCATCATGATCCCACCTATATTACCCTATGGTTGATATGTTTTTCCTAAAGCTGGAAAAAAAAATTCTTTAAAATCTTGCTATCGTATACAATGATGTAAAAGTATCAAGTTTTCAACGCCAAGTCAAGAGATAGAGCTGAGTATATGTTGAAAAGGAAACAGTTGAATTATGTCAAGTGCCAATTAAGGAATATGTCAATTAACGCAAGAAGTTGAATCCAATATTCTGAATGAAGCAACAAGGAAACTAAGAAACGTTCTTTGTATATATGGAAAGAGAGATTCTGCAAGACCAATTCAAGCCATTGAAGAATCTTTTCCCATATTCTCTCTTAAGCCATTGGGTCTGCTTTGGAATTACTTTTCCTTGCCTTCTTCATTTCCAATCTCTTGTGCATATAAAATGACATCGTGTATGTTAGAAAAGAAAGAATTGGAATGAGATTATTATCTGTTCAAATCTCTTCATATGTACTTAATGTGTGTTAGGTAGTTGAATCACTCTTGAAGAAGACTGTTGCAATTGCTAGTGAAGTTGTTACTTCAAGGATTTGGGTATCAGCTTTGAAGAGCTAATATATATATATATATATATATATATATAAAAGTGGGCAATAGGAAAGTGAGGTGGCACCTCTCTTAAGCCAAGAAATACATTTATCTTTTTTCTCCTTTTTTTCGGGTTTTTCATCATTTTTTTCATTTATTTTATATTGAAAATTCTATTTTCATAACTCACACCTCTTTATCTTCGTAACCTATATTTTTAATTATCTCAATAACTCTCAGGCCTTTCATATTCCTAACCTCTAAATATTTAATGTGAGAGTTTATGACTATTTATTATATGTTCCTTCATATGTACCTATATAAGGACTTCTATGTTTTGAACAAATATAATTGATACTAACTTTATATTCTGCTTATAATGGTTCGAGCTATCTCTATGTCAAAGGTTGTAGTGGAAAAGAAAAATTATACTAAGATATGGTATAATTTCTATTCTTTATTATTTGTTTAAGTAAATGCACGAAGATATTCCATACATGTGTGAATCTTAAGAAGAATGTTTAAGAGGAAGTGTCAAATAATGAGGTGAACATCGAAGTAAAGCGTATTTCACAATTCTCAATAATGGTCTTTGATTTTGTCATCTTTAGGTTTAAGTTGAAGTAGTGATTTTTTCCAAATAATACATAGAAATATATCTGTTTTTTGTTGTATCTATTTATACTCTACAATTGCAATAACGTTGAGTCGTGATTTTATCTGATGTCGAGATTCTAATGTGTTTTTCTTTTCCTGTTATATATAGATTTATCATTTTTATAAATATATTTTTTTATATGTTCTTAATTCTTTTGCCTCTATTTCTTTTCTTCAAGGAACCTTTTTGAATTAGGCATTAATCTATGACATTGACAATTTGTAGATAACTTTAAGTTAACATATAATATAATCTAATTAATTAAGAAATCACTGTAATAATAGGTTATTACCGATCAAAAATTTTAACATTGTGGATGGGTGGGCTTTCAGTAGTTTAGAAATCACTAGACAACGAGTTATTAACTTTATGAAATAAAGTATATTTTATTTTATTTTCGGGTTATACTATCGATGATTGAAAACTTAGTGAAGTTCATAATCAACTTGCAAACAATACTTATTATTCTAATGTTAGGATTTACACACAATTACTTTTGATTCTTACCTTATTAAGTGTGTTATTGAAAGATTTTTTTATTAAAAAAATTAAATGTTCCTGTGAATACTTGGTGAATTTTATTCTTTAAAGTGAATTTTATTATTTAAAGTGTGACATACTGACATTATCTCTAATTTAACATTGCAGTTACTCAATTAAATGTATCCCGTAAAAGCATGATTTAACTACCAGAATAATACAACAAAATTAAAGGAATAAAAGTTTTAACATTTATGTTGCAAAGTAAGAGGAGGAGGTCTTCCTAATGATCTTTTGTCAAAAAGCATATATTTTTTTTCATAGAAATTTTCAGCTTCTCAATATACAACTAACAATAATTTAATTTACTTTATTTGTGTAATTGGTAGTTTTAAGAATCTATGCAACTTTTATTTTAATTTTATGTTTTATTTTTCTTAGTCTTGGACTTTCTTAATTAGATAAAATTTAAGTAATATTCATTGATAATATACAGTTCACTATACATGACATAGATTATTAGCTACAAATAAACTAAATTTATGAATTAAACGAAATGTATTTTATTTATTGGCGAGTTTCTTTCTCATAAGAAGAGGGATAATATCTACATTTGTTATTAACTCGACAAATTCTTTTTTAAAATTTTATTGATGTTTCTTAAACCCCGCGCAAAGCGCGGGTAAGTTTACTAGTTCATGACAAGTATAGGTTAATTGAGCATTGCACACTAATGAATGTCAGACATATTAGTAGACAAGAGACTAGGCACGCTATATATCATATTAGTACAAATATGAAATATGACAGGCAACTCAAGAACACTTCAGTAGAATTCACTTAAAATAGGCACATAATTTTTCTTGCCATGCAGCTTAAAAGATTTAGAAGCTAAATCTCATTTCACGGAAAAAATAATAGTAATAAAAAAAGGTACGAGAAGTATTACCTCATTCAACATCCTGTGCAACTCATCTCTTGCCTCAACAACACGGTCTCTATCATTGCTATCAACCACAAAAATGAGACCCTGAGTGTTCTGGAAATAGTGCCTCCATAATGGACGAATCTGACAAAGAAAAAGAAACAAGCTGGATGTATTAGGTAGTTGAATCGAAGGCCTCACTATATCGGGCATAAGAGAGCCACCAGGAAAACACAAAGAAGTCTGGGGAAAGGGAAAACTAAGAAGAGGAGAAGAAAAGAAAGATTTATTTTGACAATCAAAAAAAAAAAAAAGGAAAAAGATTATGACTCATTTCCCATTTATTACAACAAAGACCAAAATCTATGTTAACTTATAGTCTTTTGGAGAAGGCTATGGTCTTTAGACAGTTAAAGACAATATATACCTTGTCCTGACCCCCAACATCCCAAACAGTGAAGCTGATATTCTTGTACTCAACAGTTTCCACATTGAAACCTGCAAATTATCAATTATGACTGATAGCACATCCAAGCAGTACATATTATATGCATACAATTACATACTTTAGATTAAGAGCCCGTTTGGATTGGTTTGAAAAAAGTGGCTTTTCAGCAGAAATAGCTTTTAAGCCAAAAGGCAATAAGTTGAGGTTGCCCAGCTTATCGCTTTTGGGTTGTTTTAAGCAGTTTTTAACTTATTTTAAGCACTTTATAGTTTTGCCAAACACGGAAAAAAAGCTAAAAAAAGCTTAAAAGCTGATTTGACCAGCTTAAAAGCCAATCCAAACACCCTCTAAGCCGACAACAGGGTTGATTTAACCATTGACAACAACACTTTCGACAGGGTTGTGTAAACAAAAGCAAAGAAGAAGCGTAACAAATACTAGTTCATCAAGAAAAAATACTCTCATTTATGTGTATTTAACTATTTATAGAAAAGCTTTTTAAGAATTACATACAACATGCTCATCTTAAAACGAAAAAAATGCAACAGAAACATAAATTATTTCCTCCTTCCAGCTCATCGCCCAAAAAAAAGGAAAGATTTACCTCATTCTATTAAGAAATGTCACCCTGGTAGACCATCATTTAACATAATAGGCAAGAAAAATTACAAAAACAAGTAGGATGATGCAGCACCAGATCCATATACAACCAATGTCAACAGATTATGATTAAAGATGCTAATACTGAATAATTATTTAATTCAAGAAGTGCATTCTATATCCCATTTTTAACAAGTTATACAATGATAGCTAACATTCAGATTCTCATAATTGATATGCTTATGTGTCTAAAATTCTACACATTCAACAAAATCATTAGTTATCCTATAGTGGATTCTCTTTGAAGGAAAGAAATATCCAACCATAGCTTACATGTATGAAACTCTAAAGTTATGCAGCAGAGGTAATTTAGATGCGGCTTTTAAAGTTATATGGAAATAAAAATGTTAATTTGCAATCACAAAGCTACATTTAACTGAAGTACATACCAATGGTAGGAATAGTAGTGACGATCTCCCCCAGCTTGAGTTTGTACAATATGGTGGTCTTACCAGCTGCATCAAGTCCAACCATGAGAATTCGCATTTCCTTCTTGGCGAAAAGCCGGCTGAAAAGCTTGGTGAATGTTAGCCCCATTTCCCCTTCTTGTTGATGATCCCTATTGAAAAAAGTGCACTATAAAAATCAAATACATTAACAAATATAAATTGGTTTTATCCATCAAGTGATAAATGGGTATAAACTCCTGCCTCGCCAATTTATATTACTTTTTCTTTTTGCAAAGTTCCAAGATATTCAACAACATCTTATCCTACAAGAGCTGTCTCATCCTCAAAAGCAAAACAACTCATGATAAATATTTTCCACGATAGATTCATTTCCTGGTTTTTGTGTAACCAAAAAAATTTTCTTAAAAAGGGGGAAATGACTTCAATCACTTACCGACAAAAAAAATTTTCCTTCACCAATATCTCCACTCTTACTCCATATTACTTGTTTCAACAACACAGACATTATTATCAATCTTTACCACTCGAAGATTTAAATGCAAAACACGGTTAAATTCATTAAGCTGTTCAAAGTTTAAACTTTGATATGATGTGATTTTCAATGAAACTAACTTTTCAAATATTATTTTAATAATTCTTCCTCCATCATCACAAACACAATATAAAACTCAAAAAAAATCATAAACTCCGTGTCCTATCGAATATCTCATATAAAGTGGAGTGAATGGAGGGGATTTGCTGCGTAATTAAAATTCACAATTCAAACCGCTCCGAATACAATTCATAGATCGAAGGGTAACTTGATTTAATATTCAGATCAATATTTAACAACACCAATTCACATCATCAAATCAAGACGCAAAAGAAAAAGAAAAAAAAGAATCCGCAGCTAAGAACGCCTAAACCTGAAACAAATAACCTCAAATCAAACGTAAGCACCGAAGACGGTAAATGTTGCGAAAAATTCCACCAAAAAGAGGGAAATGTTGATTTTAACACTACTTTTGTCGAATTATAGATACAAATCAACCAAAAAAAAAAAAAAACTATCTCCAATCAATAGAAAAGTAATTTGAAGACTGAATTATGTTTAAAAACACAAACTTTAATAAGATTAGCTAGTTCACTATAAATCAAAGACAATAATGAATATATGAGGTGATGAAATATTAAGAATAACCTGAAAGAAGCTTTTGAAAGAGGGATCTAATGAAGAGAGAACGAGAAAATGTAGAGAGAGAATGAGAGAGAAATGGAAGCCTGAGATTAACGCCAAATACTGAGAGGAGTAAGAGTAATAAAGACCACAGGCAATAAATACAAGGAATGAGAAGTTTCCGATGGTACCAATTGCCATTTCCTTTTATGAGAATAACGGGAATGCCCTTGATTGGTACCTTTTCAACCTCGGTTCTACATCTAAAATTAGCTTATTTTTAGAAGTTTTCTTTTCAAAACTATTTTTTAAAAAAATATTTTTTGACGAGAAGCCGTTTGTGTTTGGTAAATTAATTTGAAAAGTACTTTTAACAGTAATTACTGTCTGGCCAAGTTTTTGAAAACTATTTTTAAGTATATTTTTCTCAAAAATACTTCTCAAAAAAGTATTTTTGGAAAGAATCTATTTTTTTTCTGTTTCTCTTCAAAAGTACTTTTTTTTTCTTCCAAAAGGTTTGGCCAAACACCTCAACTTTTGGCTAAAAGTGTTTTTGGCCGAAAAAAAAGCTTGGCCAAACAGGTACTAAGCTAGCATTTCGCCATAAATTCCTAATGAAAATCTGTTTGGACATACATTTTCAAAACATATTTCCCAAATTTATTCTGAATACCATGTATATTATTAGGGATTTGGCCCAATTGAACTGGTTTTGAGATTTGGCATTTGGGATTGTATCAAAATTTATGGCCAAATAAAACTCAAGTTTATTTGCTCTAAGGGTGTGTGTTGGTTGTTTGGTATGGGTTTTAGACATTTCCTTTTTCTATCCGTTTCAAAATATTTCTATCAATATCAAAATTTAAATTTGGTATCATTTAATGGGTTTCGATTTATTTCGTTCGACGCTTTGTTCAGTTTGGATAGAAAAATATAAGTTTCTTTTTTGCCTTTAAAAGCTAAAAGATATTGCTTAAAATACCAAATAAAGAAAATTTTGAAAAAAAAAATGTGACGCTACCTATCACATTTCTTTTGCTCGCCTAAACTACCTTGAACAAAAATTAGCTATAAAAAATTCTAACCAGATGGCAAAATCAACAATTGTAAGCTGAACCAGCAAAATATATATATATAAATTTCGCTATAATGAACATCTCACCAAAATCGAACAAGACTCTGGGTGTGTTTGGTACGAAGAAAAATATTTTGGAAAATATTTTTCAATTTTTTCATGTTTTGTTGACTTAAATGTTTTGGAAAATATTTTTCTAATCAAGAGAAGGGAAAATATTTTCCAAAACTCCTTCTCAACCTTCATCATCCGATCCCCTCTCTCCAAAATGACTTTCTTTTTCAAAATTTCAGTTTTTCCATTACAACCCACCTTATTCTTCTCCCCCCCCCCCCCCCCCCCCA
>ML369412.1:44306-108607 GCA_005239525.1 Nicotiana knightiana
ATTTTTTTTCCTTTTTTTTTTTTTTTTTTTTTTGCAATTTTAAATCTCTGTTTTTTCGTTTTTCTGCATCCCTCACACCCCAAAACTCAAAAACTTGCTCTAGGATGGGAAGCTCTCAAGAACCTAACTCTTCAAAGGTCCCTCCACTATCCAAGGTAAGTTCTAACAGTGATTCTAAGTTAATTTCAATTCCCCAACACCTTATTAACATGAGTAAATCTTCCAAATCATTAGATATTCGATTGAGACATCATGATTGAGAAAACAAAACCCTAAATTTCGAATTCAAGAGGATTGAACTTCAAACAGGTAATATCTTCGTCCTTTAATTGATTATAGCTTTGGATTAATGATTATATACTCTAAGTTCATGACATATAAGTTGATATGTTTGATAGAAAAGCATGAACGGTTATATGTTTGGGTTGTTGATTCTGTTGATTATTGGTTAAGGGTGTTGTTTATCTTACTGGTGAAGAAGAATGATATTGATTATAAGAAATTTAACATTTTGGAATTTATCTAGGAGCAAGAGAGTGTGTTGTTAGGTATAGAAACACCATTAATGACGTCTATGAAGTTTTATACCCACCAAGTTTTTTGATAAAATGTTTATATGACCAAAACATGATTATTATTACTAATTTGGAATCCCTTTGATTTGTACTGATATAGATTAAAGTTGAAAGGGTTGGCGAATATTGTATTACACTCAAGAGAAAGAAGTTAAGGTATGTAAGGCTAACTCTCTATGTGTGGGAGTTAATGATTCTCCAGACACTATGTTTCTTCTACAACGTTACTAATTACTTCAGAAATATAGTTAAGTTTAGTTCCTTGAATAGTTGAAAAACTTCTATTCTCTAGCTTCATAATTTGTTCATGACTTTCATTCTGAACGTTGTGAGCTCAGTACGTAATTAATCTAGAATTGTGTTTAATGCCCACGAGTCTTAGTCTAGATTGCTCAGTATGTCAAAAATAGCTGACATTTCAGTTTCCATAATCAGTTCATAAATACATGTCTCAACCCAGTACTATTCAGCATTCTAGTATCATGTAACTCAGTATGGTTCAGTATTTCAGTATCATGTATTTCAATATGATTTTCAATTCCCAATTTTAAATCACTGAATGTTGAACACCAGTATATGGGCTTGAGACCATAGTTTATATGCTTTATGCATATTTGGGCTTGAGGCCGTAGTTTATGCTTTATGCATTTTTGGGCATGAGTCCGTAGTTATGTATATGTATACTTGGGCATGAGGCTATAAATTGTACACATGTATATTGGGCCTGATACCATAGTTTATTCAGATAAACATGATGCTTATCATTCAGAAGAGGGAGTATTCATATCCTTACTTCCATTGTTCAGTTCAGTTATTAGTTATCAATTATCAATTATCATTTCAGTTTCAGTTTCAACAGTTATCATTTTAGTTATCAATTATCAATTCTCAGTTATTAGCTCAGTATCAGTTTAAGCATTTATAGTTATTTCTTTCAGTTGCTTTACATACTAGTGCAATTCAAAGGTACTGACATCCCTTTTGCCCGGTGCCTGCATCTCACGATCCAGGTAATGATTCATAGGTTGACGATTTAGAGCGCTAGGATTCTCGTACCAACTATTTGGTGATCCCAAGTTCTTTGGGGCACTATCATTACCTTACAGTCTTCAGTATTTTCAGACAGTTAGTGTTTTCAGTTTTTCGTTAGAGGCTTCATAGATTAGAGTAACCGTTAACAGAGTCGCAGGCTTTTCATGTTAAACAATGTTGCTATAGATATGTTTTACAATTATACTAGTGTTTCTGCTTTTTGATTTATATCATTTAGACTTTCAATATATCAGCACGTGCTAGTTTATCGTCCGCATTTAATATGTTATGATATCAGATGTTGATTTAGCCAGCCAGTTGGTTCGCTCGCTCACATGTAGACAAGCATCGGGTGACGTGTTAAGTCCAGACCCAGGTTCGGGGCGTGACAAAGCTTGGTGTCAAAGCCCTAGGTTCAAGAGTCCTAGGAAGTCTATGAAGCCGTGTCCAGTGGAGTTTCCTTTATATGTGAGTGTCGACCACTCATATAAATGGTTAACTACCAAGACATCCAGGATTGTCTCATTTCTTTCTACTCTAGATCTTGCCATGAAGCTTAGAGAAATAGGTAACCTTCTCTTCCTATCGAATTCCAGACGTACTGGATGCCCAAGCGACGAGCAAAAAAAAACCCAAGGTCCTAGAGAGGATGATTGCCCATTGGGGTATAATTATGGAATATATGTTGATAACAAATGAGACTTGAAAGGGTGCAATGGATTATAGTATAAATTAAAGCATAACCTTATCAGAAAGTACAAAAACAAATATCACGTTTTATGGTTATTAGTTTACTTCATATACCAGTTGCACAGTCATTCAGTTAACAAGCTTCTGGTTATTTAGTATGCCAGTATTCAGTTACCAGATCTCCAATTTTCAATGTATCCAAATAAAGGTGACTTGTGAGTATACAATGATGCCTATGGGCGCTAAAAGAAAATGTAAGTAACAGAGATTATAGCAAAATCTTCGCATATTTTAGGTCTGGATTAAGATCCAAGACTCATCGAGTGTGATTTATCAGATGATGGTATACTCTGAAAAACAAGTTTATGTATAGTAGTGTATCCATATATGTTTTACCTCATGAAATAATTTCATTTTAAATTCTTGTAAATGGAGCCACAAGTTAGATGATGATAGTTCAGATGTCAGACCCCATGGTGTAACAGGTTAAAAATTTAACCGCAGCGGGCGTAGAATTCATCACTATAGTTTTGAACAAAAAAGAGCCTAAGGGCACAACCTAGGAGTCAGAAATTTTTGTTATTACCAAAGATGTGTTTTTTGTACGACTCTTGCATATGACTAAGAAGATATGATGTATGAAATTAGAACCAAGAGCAACCAATATTGAATTTCAGGGAATGATTTTAAGTTGTTCAGATTTATTCAAGTACCACGTTATTAGTTTTGAGATAAAAGATATGACAGTTCTCCCTTAGGTTATGTGGCTAAGTGTTTACCCTTAATGTTGATAGTTTGATATAAAGTATATCGAAAGTTTGGGGTAAGATTTTCCAATTTTGTTTAAGACAGATGAACTTTACCTAAGTGTGATTCATGTACATAGTTAAAAAAAAATAGTATGCGACCATAGAATATGGTCGGATGGTGAGGGAAGTTAGAAATAACCCTATGTTTCACTTTAGTTATTCAATGCAGAACAAGAAAACATGACGCTATCAAGTGGTTAGTAAAAGAATAGTAAGTATGTTTTGAGTAGATACAGTGAATTAGCAACTTCAGTAGAGCTAGTAGAGTTAAGATTTGATTCACATAGCCAGGTTAACGCTAGTGAGTGAATGATAGTTTGAAATACCAAATGCGTGTTAGAACCCAAAGAGTTTAAGTTAAACCTGAAATACAGTGACAATAGAAGAAAAGAAATCAGTTAGGCAGTAAGAGAGCAAGCTACAAAAGACTAGCCTTTAATAGTTATCGAAAAAGGGTTTCTCCAAGATTTACAGAGTGAGCAGAGTTAAATCATTAAGATTGTGTATGATAGTTGTGAATAAATTAGCTTTTTGTTTAAGTAAGTAATCTATTTTTTTCCTAGTAAGTAAGCTTTCTTAGAAGTAAGTCGGAAGATGAATCTTAATTGACGTAAAGTGCAAAGAATTACAAAAGATAAGAAAAGTTGTTGGGTCCTAACAAAAGAGAAGGATCTGCAAGTACAAGACCTTAACCTTTGTTCTAAGGGAGAGATGTGAAAATCATTAGCAAGTTGGTTGGAGATTTGAAACCCACATAGTTAGCATGAGATATGAAAATTATGAATCATGCCAGTTAGGTATCATGAGGGTAGTGCCATTGCACGAGACTCTAATCTTCGGAGTATGGGTCAAGACTTAGCTCACAAGAATGATATAAGTATTTTCAGGAAGTACCTTGAAGAGATAATTAAGTATGGGAAGTATACCTCATTATTGAGGCAGACAAGAGAACTATGGTGAAAGAAGTTCACCACTTAGCCAAGCAAGGAGTTCGACTTTCGGAATCTGAAGATGGTAGAGTTGTTGTCCAGAACATGACTTGTTCCTCCTTAGTAGACGAAGTGAAGGAGAAATAGATTGACGATCCCTACTTGTTCCAGGTGAAAGATAGAATTCACACGCATAAGATAATGGCTTCTATACAAGGGGGAGATGATGGTACTTTGAGGTACCAAGACGGATTATGTGTTCTAGACATAGATGGTAGAGAGAGGGGATCATGTTAGAAGCTCATAATTTCAGGTATTATATCCACCCAGGTTCCCAGAAGAAGTATCATGCTCAAGGAGATTTATCGGTGAAACGACATGAAAAGGAACACCGCAAACCTTGTGGCCAAGTGTCTGAATTATTAGCAAATGAAAGTCATGAAGCAGAAAGCCCAGTGTTATACCACAGTTTACACATATTCATGAGTGGAGATGGTAAATATAGACTTTATAACAGGATTATCTTGCTCATTTTGAGATGATCACACACCTCTCATTGAGGTTGCTAATAATAACACCTACTATTCTAGTATCAAGATGGCACCGTGCGAGACTCTATATGGGCGAAGGTGTAGATCACCAATTGGTTAGTTTGAAGTTGGTGAAACAGATTTGTTGGGACCAAATTTGACCTATCAACTTACGGAGAAAGTCAAGTTGATTCATGAACGTTTGAAGACGGCTCAGAGCTGCCAAAAGTCCTATTCGAACGTGCGGCATAGAGACCTAGAGTTTCAAGTTGATGATTGGATGTTTCTGAAAGTTTTGCCTATGAAAGGTGTTATAAGATTTGGGAAAAAAGAAAAGCTTAGTCCCAGATACATCGAGCCATATAGGATCCTATGAAGGGTCGGGCAATTAGCTTATGAGTTAGAGTAGCCATCATAATTTGCGGCTATACAACCTGTATTTGACGTATCATATTATAACATTTAAGTTTCTAGTACTCAGATACTCATGTCAGTTCAATACTCAGATACTAATTTCAGTCCAGTACTCAGATATTCATGCCAGCTTAGTACTTAGATATTGATGTCAGTTCAGTACTCAGACATTCATGCTAGTTCAATATTTATATATCTAGGTTAGTTCAGTATTCACGTATCCATGGTAGACCAGTATTCACATATATATTTAATGTTATGTGCATTATAATGTCCTACGAGGTTTGTGTTATGCTATGATAGTTGAAGGGTGTTTTGGAGAAATGTTTAAGGTAACTGACCATTTCATTTAGACCTTATATTATAATCTCCATGCCTTTCTGTATTTAGTCAGCTCAATATTCAGTCAATGTAGTAGTCATTCAGTTCAATATCTCAGCAGTTCAGTAATCATGCATTCATTCAATTTAGTATGCAAGTGTTCATGAAAGTACATGTTTCCACCAGACCTGTTTAAGGTCCAGAGTTAGCCGTAGTTACAGTCAGGAAAATTATTCAAGGACGAATGATCCCAAGGGGGAAATATTGTAAAACTCCGTAAATTCGGACTAGGTGTGGACATGTTAAATGAGTATTTATGTGATATTTTAGACATGTAAAGTCCCATCAGGATGAGTATGAGTGAAAATAATTGTTTTGGAATCAAGGCGGAGAGTGTGGTGCATAAGATTTGATAAGATCGACTAAGTTTATGGAAGGTTTATATTTTATCCTGATTTCATCAAATTCTGTTAGGAATTGGAGAAAATGTAAAACATGAATAGTGTAGACCTTTAAATTATCTTTCCAACGATATATTTTGTAGCTTGAACGGCTTTTTGAGCAAAGGATTATGTGCGTTTTACTGGACAAAGCATTGTTTGCGTGTCCAGGTGCGCGCCTAGATGGTCCCATGCGCGGACACACTCTTGTGGCAGTGCTACTGTCCTTCTGTGCGTCTAGGTATGTGGTTGGGCCTTCAGGTGCACGGGAGCGCCCCCCGGGGGGGGTCATTTTTAAAGCCCTACTTCGTCCCACACACCCCAAAACACAAAAACTTGCTCTAGAAAGGGAAGCTCTCAAAAACCTAACTCCTCAAAGGTCCCTCCACCATCCAGGGTAAGTTCTAATGGTGATTCTAAGTTAATTTTAATTTCCCAACACCTTATTAACATGGGTAAGCCCTCCAAATTATTAGATATTCGGTTGGGACATCATGGTTAAGAAAAGAAACCTTAGAACTCGAATTCAAGATGATTGAACTTCAAAAAGGTAATATCTCCATCCTCTAATTGATTATTGCATTGGATTAATGATTTATCCTCTAAGTTCATGAGATATGAGTTGATAGGTTTGATAGAAAAGCATGAACAGTAATATGCTTGGGTTGTTGATTGTTGATTATTGGTTAAGGGTGTTGTTTATCTTATGAGTGAAGAAGAATGATATTGATTATAAGAAATTTGAGATTTTAGAATTTATCTAGGAGCAAAATAATGTGTTGTTGGGTGTAGAAACACCATTAATGAGGCTATGAAGATTTAAACCCACCAAGTATTTGATAAAGTGCCTATGTGACCAAAATATGAGTATTATGTCTAATTTGGAATCCCTTTGAGGTGTATTGATATAGATTAAATTTGAAAGGGTTGGAAAATATTGTATTATTCTCAAGAGAAAGAAGTTAAGATATGTGAGGCTAACTCTTTGTGTTTGGGAATGTTAATGATTCTCCCTACACTACGTTCCTTCTATAACGTTACTAATTGCCTCAGAAATATAGTTAAGTTTAGTTCCTTGAATAGTTGCAGAACTTCTATTCTCTAGCTTCGTGATTCGTTCATGACTTTCATTCTGAATGTTTTGAGCTCATTTTGTAATCAATCTAGACTTGTGTTTGATTCCCTTGATTCTCAGTCAAGATTACTCAGCATGTCATAAATAGTTGACGTTTCAGTTTTCATAATTAGTTCATGAATACATGTCTCAATCCAGTCCTATTCAGCATTCAAGTATCATGTTACTCAATATGGTTCAATATTTCAGTATCATGTATTTCAATATGATTCTCAGTTCCTGATTTAAAATCCCTATATATTGAACACCTGTATTTGGTCATGAGGCTATAATTTATATGCTTTATGCATATTTGGGCATGAGGCCATAGTTTATATGCTTTATGCAAATTTGGGCCTGAGGCCACAGTTTATACTTTATGCATTTTTGGGCCTGAGGCTGTAGTTATATATACGTATACTTGGGCTTGAGCCTGTAGCTTGTGCACATATATATTCGGCCTGAGGCCGTAGTTTATCCAGATAAACAAGTTGTCCATCATTTAGAAGAGGAGTATTCATATCCTTACTTCCTTTGTTTAGTTTAGTTATTAGTTATCATTTCAGTTATCAGTTATAATTTCGGTTTCAATAGTTATCATTTCAGTTATCAATTATCAATTCCCAGTTATCAGCTTAGTATCAGTTTCAACATTTATAGTTCTTTCTTTCAGTTGCTTTACATACCAGTATAATTCAAATGTACTGATGTCCCTTTTGACCGGGACCTGCATCTCACGATACATGTAATGATTTACAGGTTGACGATTCAGAGTGCTAGGATTCTCGTACCAACTCTTTGGTAATCCCTAGTTCTTTCGGGGAATTATCATTACCTTACGGTCTTCAGTATTTTCAGATAGTTAGTGTTTTCAGTACTTCATTAGATGCTTCATAGACTACAGTAACAGTTAGACAGAGTCATAGGCTTTTCATGTTAAGCAATGTTTGCTACATATATGTTTCAGAATTATATTAGTGTTTCCGCTTTTTGATTTATATCATTTAGACTTTCAGTATAACAACATGTGCTAGTTTATCTTCCACATTTAGTATGTTAAGATATAAGATGTTGATTCAGACAACCAGTTGGTTCGCTCGGTCACATGTAGTCAGGCACCGGGTGTCGTGTTACGTCTAGGACCAGGCTCGGGGCATGAAAAACATCATGGTACAACCTTATAATGCAACACCATAGCGGAGAACAACAGCTAAGAATAACTATAAGACATGCTATCCATTGCAGCGTGCAACTCAATCCCAATATCAATGCCAATAATAACTACTACCATTGGGGAGGTAACCCATCCCAATAGAAATTATAAATATCGTTGCAGAGTGCAGCCCTATCCAATTATCGGTAATGAATACCGTTATAGTGTGCAACCCGATCTAACATACCAATTTATATGAAAAATCTCAATAAACAACCATGTATAACGAAACTCACCTTGCATATATGTCGTCCCTACACATAGATCACGTAGAAAATAGACCAGTTACGTCTTAATTTCCTTATATCAAGGTTAACCACGATACTTACCTCTTTCTGGAACAAAATCAACAATCTAACACAACCTTTCCTTTAGAACAAGCCTTCAAATCACTTGAATCTAGTAAAATAATGCCCAAATAAGTCAAAACATGCCTTAGAAACTACCCTAGTATCAAAATGGTTTGATCTCTAACATATTTGAAAAAGTAAAAAAAAAAAAAGTCAACCCTGGCTCACAGGGTCGAAATATGAAATTAAAACCAACTCCTTATTACCATTCTCCCCTGAGTCCAAATATCTAATTCGCATCAAGATTGGACCTCAAATCGAGGTCCAAATCTCCAAAATTAACCCTCATAAGTTTTTCCCATAACCGAATTTGTATAGTTAAAAGTACTAGATTTGGGAATAAAAATCTATGGGAAATCATGAGAATAAATCAAAACTAGGTAAAAAGTACTTATTTCATAACGTCGAGTTCACAAAGAACAAATGTCCCCTGGACCCAACTTCTTCTACACGATCGCTAGACCACCAATGCGATTTTCCCCAACCCCAAAAGACACTAGTGATCGCGGTACTAACTAACGCGATCGCGATGAACAACCTGCCCCTAGCCCTATTCTTCTTACATGATCGTGCCACAAGCTCTGGGATTGCGAAGCAATGTGAAACACCAGTAGATCATCTAGCTCAACAAAGCCAAAAATGATCTTAAACTAATTCGAATCTCACCCGAACCCCCTCCCTCATCCGAGGTTCACTACAAATATCCAAACAATTATAGTAACATCATACGAACTCGCTCGTAAGCTTAAAACATCAAAATAACATCTAAACTAAGAATCAAGCATCAAAACTCAATGATTTCAAAGTACATAACTTCAAATTTTTAACTTTTAGAATAAGCGTCGAAACAGTCTCGGATACCTCGGGACCCCAACCAACATGGTTACAAGTCAAAAATTATTATACAAATCGACCGGAATAATCAAAATACTGATCCGAGGTCATTTACCAACAATATTGACGGTGCTCAACCCCAACCATTTTCAAGCTCAAAAATCAAGTTTTCTTTGAAAAATCGCATTTAAACTTTTCGGAAGTTAAAATGGACCACACACGCAAGTCATAAATCATCAAATAAAGCTATATAAGGTTTCAAATCATGAAATGAGAAGCTAAAACTTAAAATGACCTATCGGGTCATTATATTCTCCACGTCTAAAAGAAACGTTCGTCCTTGAATGGACATTGAAATGTACCTGAACTGGTAAAAAGATGCGGATATCTACTCTTCATATTGGACTCGGTCTCCCAAGTAGCCTCCTCCGTCGCCTAAACTTTCCAAAGCACTTTCATGGAAGAAACATCCTTAGATCCTAACTTCCGAACCTGCCGATATACAATAGCTATTGGCTCATTTTCATAATTCAGATTCTCATCAAGCTGCACTATTTTGTAGTCCAATACATGGGACTTGTCTTCATGATACTTCCGATCATAGAAACATGAAATAACGGATGAACCCCTGCTAGGCTAATAGGCAATGCAAGCCTAGAAGCAACCTAACACCTCAAACGGGCCAATAAATCTCGGGCTCAACTTTTCCTTCTTCCCAAATATAATTACACCCTTCATAGGCGAAACTTTCAAAAGTACTTTTTTGCCCATCCATATAAGCCAAATGAAGAGCCTTTTTATCTGCAAAATTCTTTTGCCTACTATGTGCAGTTCGAAGGCGATCCTGAATCAACTTCACATTCTCCAAATCATCACGAACCAAATTCGTACCCAACATCCTAGCCTCAACATGCTTAAACCAACCAATAGGAGAACGACACCGCATATTGTATAACCCTTATACGACACCATCTGAATACTAGACTGATAGTTGTTGTTGTAGGAAAACTCAACCAATGATAGAAACTAGTCCTATTGGACTCCGAAATCAATAACAAAAGCCCTCAACATATCCTCCAGGATCTAGATAGTCTGCTCGGACTGGCCATCCATCTGTGGGTGAAATACATTCTGGAACTCCACCTGCATGCCCAACTAATGCGGAACAGTTCTCCAAAGTTCAATGTGAACTAAGTGCCACGATCCAAAAAGATAGAAATGGGCACACCATGCAACCAAACAATCTTATTGATATAGATCTGAGCCAACCTCTCTGATGTATAAAAAGTCATCACCGGAATGAAATGCGCAGATTTTGTCAATCTGTCCATAATGACCCAAACAACATCAAACTTCTTCAAATTCGGTGGTAACCCTACCACAAAGTGTATAATCATGTGCTTCGACTTCACTCATGTATCACCAATCTTTGAGTCAACCCACCTAGCTTCTGATGTTCATACTTCACCTATTGACAATTCGAACACTGCAAAACATGCCCAACAATGTCTTTCTTCATCTTATGCCACTAATAATACTGCTTCAAGTCACGATACATCTTCGTGATACCTGGATAAATAGAATATTTTGAGCTATGAGCCTCCTCAAGCATCAATTCCCTCAATCCATCAACATTCGCAACACAAAACCGGCCATGAAGCCACATAATACCATCATCCTGAATCACAACCTACTTTGCTCCACCTCTCTGCATTGTGTCCTTCAATACCAACAAATGAGAATCATCAAGCTGGAGAGACTTTATGCTCTCTAACAAAGATGATTATGCCACCACACAAGCAAGATATCCAATATCACGAATTTGTTAGCCAATGGCCTCTCCATTACTGGTAAATGCCAAACTACCCATGCTCTTTGCCTTCCTACTCAAGTCATCAGCTACCACATTTGCCTTGTCTGGATGATACAAAATAGTGATATCATAGTCTTCGAATGACTCCAACCACCTTCGCTTCCTCAAATTCAAATCCTTTTGCTTTAACAAATGCTGGTGACTTTGATGATCACTGTAGACCTCACATGACATGCCGTACAAATAGTTACTCCAAATATTCAACGCGTGCACAATAGTTACCAATTCCAAATCATGCACATGATAGTTCTTCTCATAGATCTTTAACTGATGAGACGCATAGGCAATCACCCTATCCTGCATCAAACTGGACAAAGTCCAATATGCAAAAGAATCACAATACATAGTATACGGTCCCAAAACGATGGGAAACACCAATATTGGAGCTATAGCCAAGGCATTCTTGAGCTTCTAAAATATCTCCTCACACTCATTAGACCATCTGAAAAGAGCATCCTTCTGAGTTAACTTGGTCAATGGGGCTACAATAGATGAAAATCCCTCCACAAAGCGCGATAGTAGCCCGCCGAACCCAAGAAACTCCAAATATCTGTAGCTGACGTGAGTCTAGGCCAACTCTATATTGCCTCAATATTCCTAGGATCAACCTTGATACCATCACAAGACACAACATGACCTAAGAATGTAATTCCAACAAGAACTTATACTTCAAAAACTTGGCATAAAGCTAACGATCCTTCAAATCTGAAGTACAATCCGCATGTGCTGTTAATGTTACTCTCTACTACGATAGTAAACTAGAATATCATCAACGAATACAACAACTAAGGAGTCTAAGTAAGGCTTGACACACGGTTCAACAAATCC
Source organism: Nicotiana knightiana (assembly GCA_005239525.1). Taxonomy (NCBI): domain Eukaryota; kingdom Viridiplantae; phylum Streptophyta; class Magnoliopsida; order Solanales; family Solanaceae; genus Nicotiana; species Nicotiana knightiana. The sequence goes on from ML369412.1 coordinate 56,259, forward strand.
ATGAAAGCTATTGGGGCACTAGTCACCCCAATAACATCACCAAGAACTCATAATGACCATAACGAGTCCTAAAAGCTATCTTAGAGACATCCGATGCCCTAATCTTCACATTATGGTTGCCAGATCTCATATCGATCTTAGGGAACACCTTGGCAGCAAAAGCTAATTAAACAAATCATCAATCCTAGGAAATGGATACTTGCAATTGATGGTAACCTTGTTCAACTACCGATAATCAATGCACATCCTCATAGAATCATCCTTCTTTTTCAAAAACAACACCAATGCACCCCAAGAAGAAAAACTCAGTGTCACGACCCCTTTTTCCCACCTTATGATTTCATGATGGCACCTAGTCTCTAAGACTAGGTAAGCCTAATATTCATGAACACGTGGAGTTTGAGTAGTATGTAGAGGTACACCCCTCCTGAATCTAGGGCAGTCCCTCACCATATGCCTTGTGTCGCCACACTCAAAACAAGCTCTCGATGGGCGTGGCTGCTGGAACTGGCCCTAGTCTAGTCGGCTAGACTGGACGCTGAAGGCACCCCGTGCAAGAGGTGCACTAGTCAGTGGCTGAGCATAATGAGCAACCTGAGACTTGGAAGTAGCCGGAGCAACACTAGAAGCTCGAATTGCTGAATGAACTGGACGGATCACATTGCCTCTACCATGATAAGTTGTAGCTGCAACATAGCTACCAGTTAATCCTCTAGTAGCTCGAGGCATTTTGGCCTCCATGTCCTCTCTCTCACAACCCCGTATACCCTCCAACCTCCACGTGATCTCTACCACCTGCTGATACGGGGTATCTGTCTCTAACTCTCAAGCCATGCTAAATCTAATACCATAGTTGATCCCCTTGATGAATCAGCGGACTTGCTCTTTGACTGTAGAAACCAAGGTAGGTGCATGTCTAGACAACTCACAAAATCTGACAGCATACTCTGACAGTGTCATAGTACCCTATCGCAGCTGCTCAAACTCCATGTGTCATTCATCCCGAAGGGTCTGGGGGAACAAACTCTCTCAAGAACATCTCTGAAAACTGAGTCTGTGTAAGTGAAGCTCATTGGCTTGGCTACCCTCCTCGTAAGCCTGTCACCACTAGTATGCCGCTCCTGATAGTTGGAACGTAGTAAATCAACCGCACTCGTCTCCACAATACCCAAGGTGTGGAGAATACATTGGCACTTCTATAGAAAACCATGTGTATCATCTATAGCTATGCCGCTGAAAGTAGGAGGATGATACATCTTGAACCTCTCAAGTCTAAGCTGCTCCTCCTCAGATGCCACTTCCCTAACTTTGGGCTGAACCGGAACAATAGGTTGTGCTGGCATAACCTTTGGGATGTAGCTGTAGCAAGTGGAATCAATCCCGCCTAAGCTAGAGTACCGAACATGCTCAAGAACTTTGCTAGGGTCTCCTGAAGTGCAGGGGTGGCAACAGGCACCTCGAGTGCCTGTCCCCCAACTGGAGCTACTGGTGGCTCCTCAGGTGTGCACGAGTAGGTACTCTAGGTACACCACGTGCCCCCCTCGTCCTCTGTCCCAACCCCAACCTCTCACGGATCTGGCAGGGGGTACGGGTGTTTGGTCGTTGGATCCAGCAGTGCGTGTTCTCTCCATCTGTGAGAAACTATAAAGACAAAGGTTCAGATTTCAAAATCAATAAGTTCACATGATAAGGAATCAAATAAATGGAATGTTTTAACAGTTCTGTAACCTCTCGAAAATAAGTACAGACATCTTCATACCGATCCGCAAGACTCTACTAAACCTGCTTATGACTCATAACACCTATGAACCTAGAGCTCTGAAACCAACTTGTCAAGGCCTATTTTCTCACCTTAGAATGTCGTGATAACACATAGTCTCTAAGACTAGGTAACCCTAACATTCATGAAATACTTAACGAAATTTAACAGTTAAGAAAAGAAGATAATTCGATAAACTCATAATAAATATGAAGCTGAACATCTATAACAAAACTATCAAAAGTAGTGGAACTGAGTCATAAGCTCTACACGAGTACACTGTAAAATCCCTAGTACAACACTATCTTGATAAAGAGTAAAAAGTATAAAATAAATATAGAAGGTGACTCCGAGGATTGAGGACACCCGGCAGGTATACCTTGAAGTCTTCGAACGATATGATCCACCCATTGATGCTTGGTTTGAGTCGAGGTACCGGGATCTGCACAAAAAGGTGCAAAAGCATAGTATGAGTACACCACAATAGTACCCAACAAGTATCAAGCCTAACCTCGGTAGAGTAGAGACGAGGCCAGGTCAAGACACCTACTAGGATAAGAAAAAGGAACTAACAAGTATAGTATAATCTAATAATTAAAATAAGGAAATATTGCCAATAAGGCAATACAACAAGGTAAGCGACAAATGAATTTAAAGCAATAAAGCCAACAAGGAAGTAACACATAATAAGAACATCAAGAATACAATATGAACAATTACAAGTGAGGTGAATGAGAGATAACAACAAGAATCACAACAGAGGTACCACCTCGAAATCTCATTTCACAATCACAATCACAATCACAATTTTTTCATATACCTCCATGTGGGCCTTACATTTAGATAGTTTTGAAAATATTTTTCCTGAAATAGCTACACGCACTTTAGCCGACCTTATGTCTCCGCGTGGCTTCAAGTAATTCCGTTACTAGCAACACACACATAGATCCTACCTTATGCTGCCGCATGCACAATAACCTCTATCCTTATACCGACACATGCGCATCAATATCCCAACATAATCACAACTCGCACCACAAGTGACCATATTCCACAACTTGCAAGAATCAACAATACCAATGTTTCCATAACAAATAGCCCATGGATCAATCACAATGTGTACAAGAGTCTCAACAATAACATATATAATGGTGAATAGCTCAACAAGAACGATATCTCAACAATTAACAATTTATCCTCAAAGTGATAACAACTTTTACAACTTCAACATCAACAACTAAACAAGAAGATATTCCATGAAATAACAACTTCAAGTAAGTATTTAAACAATTAAAGAAGTAAAAAGACAATAACTTCAACTAAAACGTATAAGAACAAAGTAACAAGTAAGAGGTGGAACAAGTGTTAATAATGTCAAGTAAATCATGATTAACACATGTAAGAGTAGATTAACAATGAGAGATATAACATGTTATGACAATTCAATTAAAGGCATGAAAAGATTCTAAATAGCCTAAATCGGTCAAATACCACATATATCCCCTGTACCTACTCGTCACCTTGCATACACGGCTCTCATATAACACAAATAGCACAAAGAACTCCAATCCTAAGGGGTAGTTACCCATAAAAAGTGAGGAAGAACACTTACCTCAAACAAGCTAACTCAATCCACTAGTTAGCCTTTTCTGCGAATATCCAACTTTGGATGACTCGAATCTAGCCAAAATAACTTAAAATACCATAAATACATGCATAGGAAAATATTCCAGATAATAAAGTTTCAATCTTTAAAGAAAATCAAAAAGTCAACCCCGGGCCCGCACATCGGAACCTGATAAAACTTACAAAATCCGAACACCCATTCAATAACAAGTCCAACCATACTAATATTATCCAATTTCGACCTCCAATCAACCTTCAAATCCCAAATTTTCAATTTAGAAAGTTTTTAAAAAATCCCACATTTCTTCACTTTAATTCACTAAATAAATGATAAAACTGAGACGAAATCATGATTAATTAATAAATTCAAGTAAAAAACACTTACCCCGATCCAAGATATGAGAATCCCCTCCAAAATCGCCCAAAGCCGAGCTCTACAACTCAAAATATACAAATAATACTCTAACCCTCGATTTGGAATTTTAATATTTACTGCTCAATTATTACATTTCGCAATCGCGGAAGGACCCTCACAATCACGAAAGTATTCAGTATAAAAAACTTTCAATGCAAATGCATTCACCATGTCGCGAACGCGATGAACAGTCACTCAAACCTACGCGTGTAAATTTCGAGGCCTCTCCTTTCTTCTTCGCGAACGCGTTCTTTAACTCGCATTTGTCGCGCCCCTTTTTCTCGCGAAAGCTGGTTTCAACGTGGGAGAACTCTTTTAAATGGGAAATAAAAGACAAGAGTCATCACCTAACGATAATGAAGGTGCATTAGAGAACCTATTTGCATATAGCTCTGTTTGACTAGTCAACGCCACCAAAGATCGGGTAAGGGATCAAATTACCTCAAAGAGAAGGTGTTAGGCACTATTCGAGGTCCACAACTATGGTTCCCGGCCGAAGTTTAAACTATGTCGATTAGATAATCATATAAGTGAAGAAATATTTAGAAGTTGACAGCTCCGTTATAATATAAGAATTAACTGTATGAATAATTGATACAAGTCTTAAAAATCACAAGGAGTACAATTGAGTTGATCTATGACTAATGACTAAATGTGAGCAACAAGCATATAAAGGAAGAGGGTCCTAAGATTTTTAGCCTAAAGGATCACCCCATGAAATATAAATAATACTCGCAACTCCCTTGAGGTAAAGGTTGCTCATATTATTCAGCGGGCACATACTATCATCTCCTGCTACCCAATTACTATGTTCAAGTTGTTACTTAAAGGCGTTCTAATTCAATTCTAAGTCGTATCCTATACGTGAACTACCCATCCCATGCCTATGGTCCAGGAGGCTTTGGACATACTATTAGGTGGTTCTAGAATTTACTTAGGTTTCTCAAAATGATAAAACTAGGCGACATTCAAAACAGGTAGGAATGCACTCAATAGCAATGAAAGGCTCAAGTTAACCTTCACACATAAGCATAAAAGCACGTGATCAGGTTTCTGGTTAGACAGTAGACAATGTTTAGACGCATTAGGATCATTAGGTCCTATAGACATAATTTCTATAAGATTCTGACTTTTAGTATTATATAGGCAATACTGCATCTTCTAGACTAACGTATAGGCAGATTAAAGCGTTACAAGTCCTATAGGCATGATTTTTAATTGTTTGCGTAATAAGGTAGTGAAACGATCCCAGAACTCCCAATTACCAGTGCTGATTTTATGGACAACTTCTTAGGTAGGCGACAGTGTCCTATAGGCAGATTTCTAGTAGTTGCATAATGAGGAAGTGAAGCCACTTGAAAACCCAGGATTAGCAGCGTCGATAAACAATTTTATGTGAATGATAGCATCCTATAGGCAGGATTTTTAACAATTGACTATTAGAATTGATTTTATCACACTTTACCCCTACAGGCATGTCATCTAAATGAGGCAGTATAAAAGTAACAAAAATCAATGATCAATTATTAAAACCTTATAGTCATAATATCTATATTAGCGAAGGCATGTATTATCATACCCTATAAACATGCTATCTAAAAGCGTTGAGTACTAGACATGGAACAAGTGTACCAATTACTTGAGCCAACATATTTTGAAAAGTTAAGTGAAGTGTGTGCGTGATTCCTATAGGCATGATTTTTATTAGTGTGTGACATACTAAATGAAATAACAAATAAGACATGTTGAACGAAATATCAAATAGAACACATAGACCGTATAGGCATGTTTTCTACCCTTTCATGCAAGCATTATATACCTCAACCCCCTATTCATTAATTTCCCCGCCATTCAGTTTTACAAGTTATTACACACCCTACTGAATGATTACAGGTAAAAATACGAATATACAATAACCCATAACACTTCTGGGCCTTCAGACATGTTTAGAACTCTATGTGGACCGCAGGCCCAAACTCCAGGTGCAAACAATGTTCTTCAGACTTCCAGTACCAAAGCAGGACCAACATACCGAGCCTAAATGGATAATTTCTTGCCCAAAAGGATGCTAAGCTCGGCGATACATGTGACACTACACACAGAGTTAATTGAACAACTCTGAAGATTAAACCACTCGGTCCTTAAGCTGTGACCAAAAACAACTCTAACCAAGACTTATAGACAGTATCATACTAAATCGAAAGACGCATAAAGCACATATGAGGCAAACTTTGTGGTTGTGGCTCTAGAAACAGAGTTTAAGAGCAACATGGATATGTCAAACAAAGTTCTAGAACAAAGCCTAGTCTAAAACCATCCTAAGGAACCTTAAACAGGGGTTTGAACATGGAAATCCAGCAGTGTCATGGGAAAGACCAGTAAGATACATACTTAACATGGAAACTTCAACATAAGAGCCTAATGAGAACAACTAATTTGCAGAGCTTAACATATGGAACATGCAATTAAACTTAGTTTATCAAAAATTGAGCATTCAGATGAGAAGGGGATGACTTTCAGGTAAGTAAAGTAAGCAGGCATCATGTAAAGAAGAGTAAACAAGCCAGGGATTGAAACCCATCCTAGGAGTCTCAAACGATTGGTGAGCACAACATATCAAAGCAAAGAACAAGTCTGTCTTGGCCCTGCAACAGTACTGGTATATAGAATTCATATGATCACAAGTTAGTTTAAGGGAATGGCAGGTATACATAGAAGATTTGGCATAAACATATTTCAATAAGTTATAGGCATGCATTAATTTTCTAGGAGATTCCAAGTCATGGTTCAAGATAAACATTTTTCTTGAATAGTCAATTAGGCTTAAATGTGGAGACAAACATTCAAGCAACTTGGTCATCTACAATAGGCAAGCATTGAGGCTAATAATGTCAAGGAAAAGCATACCAGGATAAGTATTCATACAATGTCATCCCATAGTTATAACAGGACAACAAGTGATATAGAAGGGATTCAACAAGAAGAAAACACTTTTGGATAGACATAACTTCCCAAAAATCCAAACAAAATTCGATAAACATTAATCAGGTTTAGTTGCAAGCCAAGTAAACATCATGTATCACTTAGCAAAAAGGCAGAATTAGAGGAGGTTGGAAATAACATGATATTAAACGCCTAGAGAAATGCACAAAATAAGAGATTCATGAAATTACAAGAGTATAAGGTACTAACCAGTTGCAAACAAACTAAGCAAAGGATGAAGAACTCAAAAATATCAAGAATAGCTATGATTACTGAAGACCAGTGAAACCCCTACTCTCCAGTGCTTTAGAGTTCACAGGAACCTCGATATGGACCCCGAGCAGTGCTTGCACTAGAGGAAGGTGAACAGAATCAGGTAGCCTTGGCTTTCTGCCGGATAAGAGCTCAATTTCAGAATAGTATAGAATAATTGAGAATGAGAGAACAACCGTGATTAAGGTCTGTTTAAAGGGAATCAGGGGAGGTGTTTATATAGTAGTAAAAATACAAATGAACAAACAAGGAAAATAGTCAATCAAGCATAATAAAGGAAAGAATAGCATGCAAAATCAATTTCGAATTAGATTAGGAGAAAACCCAGACAAACCCTAGTTTGACATAAATCAGATATCGCCCAAAGATCTTGGTGAATTGGCCACATATCACCTTGCTATGAATGTATACGGATGAAATGCTGCCTAAATATTGAAGACGATGACACATGATTCGGGGCTTGGTACTTTCCAAAAATAGGTAAGTACCAGGTGATACCATAATCGTGTAAGTAACAAAGAGACAAAGCATGTATAGAAATAAAATCATGGAGGGATTCTATATTAAGGTCGGAATCGGAGAGGATTAAGGGATATGGCGGCTAGAGTTTCTCAAAAAAGAAGATAATGTAGAGGATTCAAGGGTGGCTGTTAGGCGGAAACGTCTCTAGGGTTTGGGTTAGGGAGACATAAGCAAATGGGAAGTGCTATTGTGGGCCGTTGATCATTTGAGATCAACGGCCAAGATCAAAAGGGTAGTAGGGCGGGTCGTTTAAATAGGACGCGGCTGGGTTATTTAAAGAGGGTCGTTTTGTTTGGGCTGGGGGGTGTTGGGCTAATGATTTGGGCCAAATGTTTGTCCAAAATTAGCCTTATGTTGCAGCTATAAATTAACTATACGAAATTTACTTTAAAAATTTATAAAAAAATAATTTATAAATAATAAAAATATTACTTATGCAATAAGATGATTGAAAATAATAACTTAATATTATAAAAATATAAAAATTGCTATTTTAGCATGAATAATGTAATAAATGTAATTGTGCGTAGAATATAGTATTATTACAAAATTATGTAAAAAACTCAAAAATGCAAATATAATTTATATGAAATGAATTAAAAATATTATAAAACATCTATGTGGATGTAAAATAATGAATTTGGATGATTAAGTCATTACAGAATAAATTGAAGGAGTAATTAATTAAATGCAAGAAAAATAATTTTAAAGATTTAAAAATTATGAAAAATTACATAAAATACTTATATGACTCTTGTAAATTAGTGATGACGCAAAAAAGATATTTAAAAATATACATAATATTTATAAAATATGAGGACAAAATAGGGTATTAACAACGTTCGCGTAGAATAAAAGCTCAAAACATCGCGATAATGCCCACAACCTCGCAAACGTGTAGAACAAAATGCGCAGCTGCCAAAAATGACTCTTCGTGATCACCTCCTTCTTCTCGCGATTGCAAAAGAGGAAACCAAATACCAAAAAAATAGCAACTCCTCCAAGTCCAAAATGAGTCCGAACTTGATCTGAATCACACCCGAGGCTCTTGGAACCCATCCAAACATACCAACAAGTCCAAAAATATGATAGAAACTTAGTTGAAGCTTCAAATCACATCAGAAAATATCGAAATCACGAATTGCACCCCAATTAAAGTCTAATGAACTAATGAACCTCCAACTTCTAAAACTAATGCCGAATCACACCAAACCAACTCCGATTGACCTCAAATTTTCCACACAAGTCATAAATGAAACAACAGACCTATACCTACTTTTGAAATTGAAATCCAACCCCGATATCAATAAATTCAACCCTCGGTCAACCTTCTCAACCTTCCAAACCTTCAACTTTCCAACTTCCGCAGTTAAAGCCAAAACGACCTTTGAACCTGCAAATCAATATCCAGACATAAGACAAAGTCCAAAATCACCATAAAAAGCTATCAAAACCATCAAAACTCCATTCTGGAGTCAACTACACAAAAGTCAAACTCCGGTCAACTCTTTCAACTTAAACTTCCAACTTTGGGACTAAGTGTCCCAATTCACTCGAGAACGTCCCTCGAATTAATCCAACCACCTCGAAAAGTCACATAATCACAATTGAACATAGAGAAGGCAATAAATATGGTAACATGGCTAAAATACTCAAAACAACCGGCCGGGTCGTAACACTCGGTCTAATGAGTCCCTTATCAAGCAAATCTTGCAATTGCTCCATTCAATTCCTTCAACCCAGTTGGAGCTATACGATTTGGTGAAATAGAAATAAGATTGGTGCTTGAAATCAAGTCAATGCAAAAGTCAATATCCCGATGGGGGACATGCCCAGTAAATCTATAAGGAAATGCCTCCATAAGCTCCCTCACTACTGGTACTGAATCTATAGAAGGAACCTTCGCACTAAAATCACGGATGTAAGCCAAATATGCTAAATATCCCTTCTCAACCATACGCTAAACCTTAAAAATGAAATTACCCTACTGGTAGAATGACCAAGGGTCCTTCTCAACTCTAGTTTAGGTAACCCCGAGATAGCTAAATTCATAGTCGTGGCGTGACAATCAAAGATAGCATGATTCAGGGACAACTAACCCACACCGAGAATAACCTCAAAAGCCACCATATCCAACAATAAGAGATCAATTATAGTATCAAAACCATTAATAGTAACAACACAAGACCGGTACACCCGATCACCTACTATAGAATCCCCAACCGGTATAGACACAAAAATAGGAATATCGAGAGAATCACGAGGCGTACTCAAGTGTGATGCAAAATATAAAGTCACATATGGATAAGAAGAATCTGGATCAAACAACACTGAAGCATCTCTATGACAGACTAAGATAATACCTATGATGACTATATCAGACGACTCCGCCTCATGTCTACCCAAAAATGCAAAATAACAGGGTTGAGCCCCACCAACCTGTCATCTACCTCTAGGATAACCTCTCACTAACTGGCCTCCACCACTACCTAGTTGACCCCTACCCTAGCTGGCTGGGGGTGGTGTAGCAACTAGTGCCTCAATCATGGTACGAGTACCCTACTATGGCATACTGCTATGAAACCTGGGGCAAAACCTCCTGATGTGACCTGCAACTCTGCATTCAAAGAAAACTTTTTGGGTGGCGTGGTTGCTGAATCAGAAGCTATCCCTGATGACCTGAGTGACCGCCATAGTAGCTCTAAATCGGAGATGCACTAATTAGACCTAAGTTGAAGGTGCATTCTATGATGACTGCCCCGGCGAGAAACATAAGCACCATGTCCACCTGAAGTACATGAGAAATATAGAGCGCTGAGTGCACTAATTGAATAGAATGACCTCTACCCAAAGTACCCCTACCTCCAAACGAGTCACCTATAAAACTATTAAAATGATAAGGTCTTTTTGAGATGTTGCCTCTCTCCCATGGCCACAAATCTGCTCAATCCTCCTAGCAATTTCAACCACCTACGTGAAAGAAGTCTCAGTCTCTGCTTCTCTAGTGCGATGATTATGATTATGGCGCATGAGTTATCCGTGCAGCGTGTGGATAAGGATCCATCCCCCTAGAGTCGCCTCTCATGTTTCTCTCTTGATGGTGTACACACAGATTATGGAAACTAATAAGTATTTGGGTAGTGTCTCATGATTTAGAGGAAAGAGGCATCACAAAAGAGGCTATTCTTTTAGGCATGTTCAATCAACTCATCAAGTTCCTCGTGGTTTGTTAGTTAGCCATGGTTCATATAGCTCCCCCCCCCCTACCAAGCAAGTCATCTTTTTGTGACACCATAGATTTTATATCATGCTCAGTCTATTAAGGGTTCTTCGGGCAGGTATTCTGGTTCTTAAGGGTAGTCACAAAGTCAATATTATCGCCAAAGGAGGGGTTACTTTGAGTGTGGAGACTTGAGTCATATCAAGAGGGATTGTCCTAGGCTTCTAAGAAGTGTACCATGTGAGGGCATCGAGTCCATGTTTCTGGCACCAGCAGCTACACCACCCACAAAACCATCAAGGGGTAGAGCCTAGTCCATTCAAGGCCGTCCTAAAGATGGAGGTCAATCCGGTGGAGGACATGCCCATTGTTGTGCATTCCCGGGTACTTCAGATGATATGGTCACACGTATTGTTTCAGTGTACCACAAGGATGCTTCAGTAATTTAACCCTGGTTCTACTTATTTTTATGTATCATAATATTTTTCTCCTTGTTTGGATATTCCACATGATTGATGATCCTATTTATGTGTCCAAACCGGTAGGGAATTCTATGATTATGGATCGAGTCTATTGATCTTGTGCGGTTGCTATTTGTGATTGTGATATGAGAGTGGACATGTTGTTATTGAATATGTTGGATTTTGAGGTGATCATGGGTATGGATTGGTTATACTCTTGATTATCATTCTAAGACTGTAACATTTGCCATGCCAGGTATACTGAAGTCAGGATGGAAGGGTTCTTTAGGTCACATTCCTAGTAGAGAGAGTTCTCTTCTAAAGTCTCAACAGATGGTCGATAAGGGATGTTAGGGTTACTCGACTTTATAGATGTTAGTGCTGATACTCCCATAATAGATTTAGTCCCCGTAGTAAGAGAGTTCACATATGCGTTCTTGCGGACCTATGGGCATGCAACCCAATAGGGATATTGATTTTGGTATTGATTTGGTACCGTGCACTAAACCCATATCTATTCCATTGTATTGCATGGCTTCTGCTGAGTTGAAGGAATTGAAGGAGTAGTTGTAGGATGTCACGACCCAAACTGCATGTCTACGACGGGCACCCTGTTCCTTACTCAATCGAGTACCAACATAACATATCTTTCTTATCATACCAATATGGGTAAATGGGCAAGAAGGGGCGTCATGAGATAACCAGAATAAAACAAAAAGGAATACTCGACAGAAGATGACCAACATGTAATATAAACTTATATATATGACACACGGGCCTATAAGACCAAAATGATAACTCATACACTGAACATAGGCCGACAAGGCCATACAATCTTTCATATACATGAAATTTGTCTACAAGCCTCTAAGAGTACATAAATTTCATAAAGGTTGTGATAGGGCCCCGTCATACCAATCAATACATGTCTAAATCATACTGACCAAATAGGCAACTCCGGAGCACGTGAAGTAGGATGACTCTCAACCTGTTTATCGGGTCCTGCGGGCATGAAATACAACATCCCCATGCAAAATGAACGTTGGTACAAATAAAGTACCGAGTATGTAAGGCATGAAAGTAGTATATAAAAGACATGAAAGAAACATGGAGTAAAAAACTCGACCTGTAAGTCTAAATAGCTATGTGAATCATGAAAAATTTATAATGTCTTGCATATGTGTATAAATTCCATACCATGCATAGGTATATGCGTTCATAACATCATCAAGCGTCTTAGGGCATCCCATCATATCATCTCGGACACTACAGGCGAAATCATCAACATATACCAGCTGATCAGGGGGGATGCGTATATAATGCCATAACCTTTCCCAATACCCCATATAAATATAATATACGTGCATATACCGCCATCTGATTATGGGTCAATGTACAGATATAAATGAATGCAACACATAATGAAGTAAGTCAATAAGATCTCTTGGAATCTCATAAGATCGTGATTAATATCAATTGCATATTTTATGAGACCCATGAATAGACGATATAATAATAGGACACATGGAGAATCAAGAACATAGGCACCTCTAGTACTTCTATGAATAGAGTCATTTATGAAAGTTGTACGTTTGCTCGTTTTATTTGTATCATATGGATCATGCAAAAAAGATAGAAGGGATAGACTTAACATACCTTAACTCCATTGAGTACTTAATACCGTCGAAGCATTTCTTTAAACAACTCAACTCAATTTACCATAGCATAAGGAGATTCAAAATCAGTGTTGAGCAAAGGCTAAGTCTGTAACTTAAGCTAGTAGCTCATTTACGTAAATTCGGGCAGCATCTCCCCTGTAACAAGGGCCTCCTACAAAACCATATACCAAGACTAACAACCACAAAAATCCAGCAACATATAAATATCAATAACAAGACACCATATAACAACAATAAGTCACAACTACTTCACGACAAACGGCAAGCTGTGATTGGAATCCGTATAACCCATATCACCCCTTATAGACTTCATACATTAACTTAACAACATTATTAACATGATAATGAAGTAATTCATCAATGATTCCATCCTTATACCATATATTTATAACTAATTACATAATCCACAACTCCAACTATCTTCACGTAGCAACTTTATTCACTAGTTCATGTCCTGTCCATCCATTTAACTTAATCAATATCAAGATAAACTTAAGCACATGAAAAAATACAGTATAATTACCTCCTACATTGGACCCAATTCGAATCCATGTTATATTTAGCTTACAACATCCCAACACACCCCAATCACTTCATACCCAAACGACAACTATAGTAGTGTCAAACACCCCGAAAATATTATAAAGAATGACTAATACATCATTGAGACATTATGTGGTGTTTCTACAAAAAAATTCTCCTCAGAAACTCCATTAAAAAGTATCAAAATATAAAGACCAAACACAACACGAAACAACCCACAAAACAGTCCACTAAAAGTGAATAACTCGAACTCACGGCTTCCAATCACCATCCCATGAGTTCTAACTATTAGAAAATGAATTTATCAACATTCCTTCATATTTAAAAGCTTAAATACAGAAATAAAGAATTTTATTAAATATTAAATACCTTCCAAACCTCAAACTACAAATAAAAAGAGAGGCAATATAGTGATACTTACGTCGTAGGGCTCGTTTTAATGTTATCGCTACTTGATTTCGTGACCCGGATGATAATCTTGTTTGAAACCCTTGTGGAGAGATTGAGGGTGAGGTTAGGGTGTTATTTGGTCGTTCTCCCTGGAAGAATGGAGAAAGAGACGAGATAAGGGTGGTAAATATCCCCTTTTGTTTTAAAAGTCAAAAAGGTGCTACTTGGCATCCTATTATTGGCCCTTCTTCATATGCTAATATATTTTTATCCGGACGTCGTATGTATGGACGGTTAAGAGATTTGGAAACTGTATTATAAGACCTTAAATTTGGTATATCATATATCTCAAAAAGACCTCATATAACACATGAAATGTATTTCTCAAAAAGGCTTTAGTGACACACCTACTTGTCACCTATGCAGTTTGTACAGTCTCGCGAAACTACAAATATCTATCTACTCTGATATCGTACCGACAAAAAATTTAATGCGTTACAATCTAGACTCATAGATATTCAATTTTATATGTGTATCATCTCGTAATTCTAAGTATATTGGGAGAAAAGCTCCACTAAATTTGACCTAATTTTCAGCACATTTATGAATGTAACTTGTGATGACCTTTGCCAACTTTTGTTCCACAACTCGCTTGACTTCAAAACGTAACACACGAATATCATAAGCCTAAAATAACTTATAACATAACCTCCTTATCACGTTAATAATCATAATCTCACCCCAAAGTACATGTTATAAAATTCCAAACTTATCGGCTTTCGACGAAACTTATTTTATTCAATTTGTTTAGCTTTTAAGCCTTTCCAACCATCTTTGTACTTGTTATTCATGAAGTTAAATATTTGTAACCCCCAAGGTAATATTATTAACTTACTTTATTTACTTTCAAGGATGATCTCATTTATGAGCTTACATTAATTGACTTACGACGTACTTTTGCACAAGAAAACATGAGGTGTAACATGATTCCCCTCTTCGGAACATTCGTTCTCGAATATTGGTTGTTACACTTATTAATATCATAACCTATTTTTTTTATGAATACTTTAATACTGTCCTTTCTATCTAGGCGATTGTTGTGTGAATAAATTCAAAGGACATGGCATTCCTCCCTTTAGAACTCTTTCTCACACCACGATTTGTGGTTTGAATCCTTCCAATCTCATAACTGTTGCTACCTTATGTGATGCAGCCTGTATGACTCTGTCATTTTACACCCAGATCTTCTCTCTTTTGTTTACTCCAACTTTTTGCCAATCTCTTGGCCTCACTTTGTGAACATACACAAAACTATGACAAGATGTTCCTCGGGGCATATATAGATGTACTGAAGTTCTTTACTTTTCCGAAATTACGACTATTTCTATACTTTGTTTCCTAGCCTTGGTTATCTGTCCTTATGGACTTAGTGCATCTAGGTAGGTCATGACGTACTATAACACTTACTTAGGTTTATTATTGCCTAGGTCTGCTACCCAACTCCAGGTTACTCTCTCACTACTTATCCCATATGTATAGATCTAAGTCCTTTAATGCTTCCTTATTATTTTCCATATAAAGAATGGCATCATAACCTCATCTCATACTTTGGAATTTTTATCCATCTATTTTTTGATTCACCTTAATGTTGATCTATATCTACCACATATAACTTGAGACCTCTTACGTAGCACATTGTCACTAGGGCTCACGTCTCATTGGGGAACATCTAAAGTGATTTTCCTGATCCACCTAGGGGTGATACTTTACTTCAATAATCGTATTTCAAAGCATCCCAACGTAGTTCATCTTATAGGGATATTCTAATCCCTTGAAATTCATGAAATCCCTTTTCTTTAAATCATTACTCAATCGAAGGCCTAAACGTCATCCTTTTATCTATTACAATTACACCCTTATTCTACTACCAGGGCAACATTCCATCTCTTCTAACTACTACTAGTCTTAGACTCCTTTGCATTCATTAAAGATATACTAAGCTTTCTATAACTTACGGAAACCATCAACTCTCTTGTTTTGATGGGCTTAATCTCGAGGCCTTACATGTTCTTATCACCTTCTCACTTACCTTTTTATACCTTTACTCTTATCTACCTAAAACCTTGACGCTCTATCATACTTTGCTTGCGACCTACACATATCTATTTGTACTACTCGCAATCTTCCTTTAAATTGCTAGCACCATAGATTTCCTTTCGTGCCTTCTCAGTTGTCTTTAAATGTAAGAAATGGGTTTTCCTGGTCGTTCTGCCACTTGTTGCATGAATACTTGTGAGCTTGTTGTATTGTATACCCCAAGGAATTTTCAATGTTTTATTCGCCTACAAATATCCTTAGTTACATACCTTCGTGCCCTTGTGCTCATAGGGTTACTTCTGAACTCAAATTTGATTGTCTCCTTAGTGGTACTCTCTCTTATTTCTGTAACACTTATACGGTACCTTCAATTACCCTAACTCCTATCTGAAATTTTTTCAACAATTGCGATCTCGTATCTACGAGACTGAATTCCCTATGCCGGGGTTCACTATATTTATCTTGCACGATTTATTGATTTATTTGTATCCCCTTGTCTATCCATAACTAGACTCTTCCTGAATCAACTACAGGCTACTCGTTGGTCCACTCTCATATCTATATTTTATGGAACGCCTCTTGAGTTATGTCCTTTGTCTTAACTTACTTCTCGTACAGGCTCCTCATATATCAAGTGTTCCTTCCCACTTATTTTTATCAATATAATCGGGTGCGAAACCCTTACTGCTTCTCCCCGGCGTCATGCTTGCATAATGTTCTGGAGTCATATCATATCTGTAAGATCTGAATAAATTCAATCTCATTCCTTTCACCTTTTTACCGCATTCTTCCTTTGCTATTCCATAGTTACCTCTTCATCTTTGGCATTTTTTTTTCACATCTTCACTGACATATTACTCGCTTTGTGGTAACCCTTCTACACCAGGAATAACTGAATTTCGTATGCACAAGGGTGACACCTGCTGTAACTGGATCACTTAGTCCCTTAAGCTTAACTTTCCTCACGGTGCTCGCTTTAGGGAAGCATCTTGCTGAATGAACTTTAAAGATTATTCTTCTGTTGTCCTTTCTATTATTGCTTGACCACGACCTCTAAAATTCTCACCATATCGACTATTATCAAATATTTTGATCCCCTATTCATGTTCAGTATATGTTGTTCACTAGCCCATATTGATTTATATTACTCTGGGGGTCTAACTTCTCCTTATGGTAATCTCGTTGGAGTCACCAACTCATTTTTCGAAATGGGAATATGACTTTATGGCTTATACTCTTTTATTGCCTCACGGTCTGTCACCTCTTGTATTTTCCTTCACTTGATTATATACTCTGTCATTCTATCACATTTTAATTTAGCGTTATCACTCATTTATCACATCTTATTCATAATGCTTCATTTACTCTCTTCTTATTCTCCGGTTAATATTCCTGTCTATCACTTTATTCTGAAAACTTCAACATAACGTTCTTTCACTTTTAGCTCCCCTTGCTTCATCTCAGTGGCTCTTCGGGACGCCTAACATTATCTCTTTTTTCTTTCTAGGGTCTGGAGTCATACTAAGGTTAATATTTATCCCTTCTAGGATTCCACTGCCTATCTTCTAAAATTTCTCAATATTCTAGTATTCATATCTTACTGTACTATTCTAGAGTTCACCATCTGGGTGTATCACAAGGAGACTTATTACCATATTTGCACTATCCTTTGGAAATGTTAGCTAATGATAACAATCCATCCAAAATTTTGGGTTATCCAAACCCCAGCTTGATCATGATATCTCATCCTTTTCTTAAACTATATGTGTTAGCTCCCATAGGGCATAATTGAGATGGGTTTGGTCAATTGTATATATCTTTGTTTCTTTTATAAGTAACTCAAAATGCTTATATTTCTCTGCCTGAATAGTAAAAGTTTGATAATATTCATTAACTGGGTACCTCGTACCCTTCTTCACCTTGCTTCTTTTACTTGCTGAAACTTGTATCTACCTTCTGATTCTCTTATTCCTTTTTACCATACGAGTGGATTGATATTATTGCCTTAGGGATCCTTATCAAGAAGCTTACACATATTAGTACACACATGATCTGCTGAAGTCCTCATATTTACTCATTATAAGTATGATGCAAAATCGAGTTCGTCTTGCTCAACTCTTACACAACAACATTCAATCTCTTACCAACTGTCTTTCTGGATGTAGGTATCGTTTTAATACGAATAAAATAAAATTTAGGAGTTTGAATTTTTTCAACTGAGCTCTACCATACGATCTTGAGTAAAAAGAAAGAGTGATAGTCCTAAATGCCCTGTAGCCTCCTGCTTGTAAGTGTGGTGCACAACACATCCATAAAGAAGACTCTACTAGACACAACCTGTAGACTCCCTAGGATAGAACTGCTCTAATACCATTTAGGTAATGACCCAAACCGCAGGGTCGCAACTGGCACCTGGTGCCTTACTCAATCGAGTACCAATGTAACATATCTTTCTTTTCTTACCATTATGGGTAAATGGTCCAGAAGGGGTATCATGAGAGAACCAGAATAAAACATGAGGGAATACTCAACATAGGACGACCCAACATATAATACAAACTTATACATATGACATACGGGCCTATAAGACGAAAATTATCACTCGTACACTGAACATAGGCTGACAAGGCCATACAATCTTTCATATACATGGCATCTGTCTACAAGCCTCTAAGAGTACATAAATTTCATAAAGGTTGGGATAGGCCACCGCCATACCAATCAATACATGTCTAAATTATACTGACCAAATAGGCAACTCCGGAGCAAGTGGAGCGCACAAACACCTTCCGTTGAGCTAATAACCTACTAGAAGGACTCTCAACCTGTCTATCGGGACCTGCAGGCATGAAATACAGCTTCCCCATGCAAAAGGGACGTCAGTAAAAATAAAGTACCGAGTATGTAAGGCATGAAAGTAGTATATAAAATACATGAAATAAACATGGAGTAAAGAACTCGACCTATAAGTCTGAATAGCTCCGTGAATCATGAAAAATTTATAATGTCTTGCATATGTGTATAAATGCCATACCATGCATAGGTATATTCTTTCATAACATCATCAAGAATCTAAGGGTATCCCATCATATCATCTTGGCCATTGTGGGGGAAATCATCAATGTATAAAGGACACATGGGGAATCAAGAACATAGGCACCCCTAGTACTCCTATGAAAAAAGTCATTTATGAAAGTTGTACGTTTGCTCGTTTTATTTGTATCATATGGATCATGCCAAAAATAAATAAGGGATAGCATTAAAACACCTTAACCCCATTGAGTCCTTAATACATTCCAAGAAATTCTTCAAACAACTCAACTCAATCTACCATAGCATAAGGAGATTCAAGATTAGTGTTAAGCAAAGACTAAGTCTGTAACTTTAGCTAGTAGCTCATTTACGTAAATTTGGGCAGTATCTCCCCTAAACAAAGGGCATACTCCAATACCATATACCAAAATTAACAACTAGAGAAATCTAGGAACATATAAATATAGATAACAAGACACCATATAACAAAAATATGTCACAACTACTTCATGACGAGCGACAAGCTCTGATTGGAATCTGTATAACCCATATCACCCCTTATAGACTTATTACATTAACCTAAAAGCATAATTAACATGATGATGAAGTAATTCATCAATGATTTCATCCTTATACCATATATTTATAACAAAGGAAATAATCCACAACTCCAACTATCTTCACTTTGCAACTTTATTCACTAGTTCATGTCTAATCCATCCATTTAACTTAATCAACATCAAGTTAACCTTAAGAACATGAAAAAATACAATATAATTACCTCCTACAGTGGATACAAGTCGAAATGCATGTTATATTTAGCTTATAACATCCCAACACACCCAGTTGAGCACATTAGCTTGATCAAATCTGAAGATATCCTTTATTATCCACACACTGAGCTCATAATCCAGTTCCAACACCTGAAATTCTCTGCCAGGGCTGTTTCCAATATATAAACACCGTATCAACTACCACACAAGGTACCAAAACATGACTGCATACCTTTGCTGAATTTAGCACCATAAACCGCATATTTCATCATCCAACCACAATGACATTCCCTGAACCTTAATAGCCAAAGTTCCACGAATCTGATGCTCCCAATGCACCTTATGATATATATATATATATATATATATATATATATATATATATATACATCCTGCTGTAATGCTGGCGATACCACCACAACGGAGGATACGTGTAGAAGTTTCTAACCAATTGCAGAGTTAACCGAACATTGAATCTTTCCCCTTGACTAAAATCATCATCTCATTACGAACCAAATAATGGTAATTGTCCTTTAATATATTCTGCATAACCTTATCGCACGGATCCCTGATCCAATAATCTCGTCTCACCCAGTATGAACTGTTCAGACACAAATCATCCAGACATGACCAACAATCTCACACGATGCCACAATGCGCCAATAGGCCACAACTCGAACATGATACATAAATAAATGACTCAGGAAGGGACTACTCAACTCACGCAACTAATATGAACTTTCCTCAGAATACATGGAGTAAAACACAGGAAAATAGATATAGGGAACTATACTCAACATCACACCGATGCGGTGTGCAACCTGATTCAAATAGCATACCCGTGGAGGCGTGCCACCCGATCCTATCATGAAACCCACATAAGGAGATACACACGGAGATGAATTGCTCACTATTACAAATTACCGAATATCGGTCACAAGCACACTAAGTGCATAATACCACCCTGGGGAGACCGATAGAGCCATATGCTACAAAACTCGAGCACAACTGGGGTGCGATATATATACTCTAAATCTCAAGAGATCTCCTGCTCACATAACATCATCACTACACGGAGACTCAAAACATAGGGATCTATCAAGTCGTTTCACACCTCACATGACACAATCATAATATACATGAATTTGACGAAGACGGAACAAAATCTGATATTCCAACACCCCTCCTTGAGGAGCGCTATACTGAAATGAACACACCTGATTCACATGGAGCCCACAACCACATTGAATCCATTCACAATCCTCAAGCCGATTCCTCTCACACTGCACTATGATAATAGCTTTACCTGGGTCCATAATGACCCACTTCCTCTCATAACAAGCAAGAACAACCATCTTAGTCGGGACAAACATCCCACAATCCACAACCAACTGAACCGAACGTCTTCTAGGCATAAATTCTCAAATAAGCAATATTGCACTTCCTTATACTTGGTCTAAATCTTCAATCAATCAGGTGACTACATGTCACACTTATACAATCTTCCCGTGGCCATGCTCCCACGACCTTCCACACAAGGTAACAAGTTTTCACATCCATACCACCGACCACACTAACGTTGTAAGACAAATCAAGAACCCATAACCAGGATACAAAGCCTCTTTCACCAAACACCGATCTCAGATGACGCTGAAGTCATCACCAGCTTACCTTAAAAATTCATATCCTTTTTTCCCCTTGCTCCCCCGAGCTCATGACATCCTTGTCAACAACGAACTGCAACCCTGATCCTTACTTCTAGCTCCACACTGACTACTGCACCTAACATGGTGATATGGAATAACATAGAAATTCCATCATAACTCCTGAACCGTTAATAGGGGGAACACTTCATCCTATAGAAACCTTTTACTTACCTCTATTCAAGAGAACCGTAACAACGCACGAGTGAATCCTCACCATCACAATACATGCAAATCCTTAAGGAGTAGTCTATACCACCATAATCCTTCTGTGATCCACCTACACTTGACAGGCCATAATACTTGAATGCTTCCAAATAAAATCCATTACGGCGGCCGACAAGCCTCGCACGTACTGGCACAAACTACACGTATAACTTAATTACACTGAAGGAACTGATCACTGCCGTAAGTGCACCATTTGAACCATGGCTAACCACTCTATCTTCTTTTAATCATCTTCAATTGCCTTAGGAATAATAGTAACTTCCTTCAATTCATAGCAACTCAACCCTCACTCATCCCGAGTGACCTTGATTCACGAGATCATGCTGCCTAAATCCCGAAATCCGTCTCATATCCTCCTGATAATATTTCTACAACCCGGAGTTTATTTCTCTCACTCCTCCAATACTACCCTGCATGCTGAAAATAACATAGAACACTCCAACCATTTTCCCTTTCTCTGAAATTACGCTGCAAAAGCTCAATTCTTGGTCATACGACTGCCTTTAACCCTTAAACACTGCATTCTTAACTTTAAATTCACTAGGACCGCTATTGAGAGTCACCCACTCTGACTGGTCCCGAATACAATCAACTCCAAGGCTCTCCTGGCACATGAACACCCTTTTCAATGAAACACATGACTGAGTCACTACCCTTACAACTCACCTATGCCTTAAGCATAAAGTCTGAATCTTTCAAAGCCTAACACTGGTCCAACAGGGCCAACCTTTGCACACATTTAATAAATCCCACGCACGATCACCATTTTACTCCTTTCCTCTTAGCTGAAATAACTTGCCAACACGCCGACAATCCGCAACCCTATGATAACACAATCCTGCAACCCAACTGCAGGTGGTGGGACTCCCCCACTTAGCCCGAAGCTACTCCTGGCACCACTCTAGACCCTGCTGAGATTCTTTCTCCTTTGTTAACATGAATCTTGCTCAACCGATCTGTCCAATTCTTCCAAATTCTCTTGCTAGCACTCCCTAATCACTCAAATTCTCTAGCATCATTCACACATCCTGCCTCCTACCGAACAACCACTAGAATCCCTCACAGATACTTGCCAACCACACGATCACTAACCTACTCACAGGATGTAACCCACCGATGTAATTCACCAATTGACACCTTCCAATGACGCCGTAATGCACTATCTCTACAACATCAATACTCCATCCTAAGCCAGTTCTCATTCACCAACCTTACCAGTCCGCCCGCTCCCCATGGACATCTACTAACTGCGCTAAAATACCTTCTAATTCACCACTATGCTTCCGCTCCCCCACTTTGCGATTGCTCGACTTTCGCTTCTTACACCTGGCCTCCTAGAAATGGAACCACCGCCTAGCCTCAATTCAATATCATTCTCTGCCAACCACATTCTTCAATACTTCTTCACCATACTCTATCCCCATGCACTCGAAGAAACCATGGAACTGACGAACTTAACACATTCCATTTGATCAAGGACGACGATAACACGTCACAGGTGAATACTCCACCTTACTTGAAAACACCAAGTCTTAGTACTTTATCAACCCCAACCGGACCATTCATAATCTAAATGCCTCAAAGTTCTCAGAAACGCAGCAATCGAGCTGAAACAACATAATATTCTTCTGCAGGGCAACAACAACAGCCCCAACCAACAACACATGGGAAACATCTCGCACCATATCCGTAGCACCATATCAATTCCTCAAATTCCCGATTCATGGCAAGCGCTTCGCGACACGTAAGATTGAGTAGGAATAAACTTATGCATAAGTCTTAAAGGAATCAAATCACACAATGAGGAATCAAGAAGGGAAGTACTCATAACAGCCTTGTAGCATCTCGAAGATAAGTACAGACGTCTCCGTACGGATCCGCAAGACTCTACTAGACTTGCTCATGAGTCGTGAGACCTACGGGAAACTAGTGCTCTGATATCAAGTTGTCACGACCCAAAATCCGTAAGTCCGTGATGGCGCCGGACACCATTGTCAGGCAAGCCAATGATTAATAGTTAAGTTAAATTCCCATTTTAATATTTGGAAATCATTACATAATAAGAACCGAATAAAAATCCTTAAGCAAATTTGATAGATTAAACATCCACCTTGAAATTAAAAAAAAAAAGCTTTCCAAACGCATCCCAGAACCCGGTGTCACAAGTGCATGAGCGAACTTCTAGGAATTTGTACAAATACTACCATGCATGTCCGAAATACAAGTTGGACAAGGACTTTAAAATAAAAATGAATACAACACGAGGGGAAGACTCTGCTGGTTGCGGGTCGTCTCCGGGTGATGCAGCTCGTCTAAGTCTCCAAGTCAACCACAATGTTGTGAGGGTACCTGGGCAATAAAAATGCATAGCAAGTGTAGCATGAGTACGAAACAATGTGTACTCAGTAAGTATCCCGCCTAACCTCAGAGGTACTGACGAGAGGTCGAATTAGACACTTGCTAGAAGTCAATTTAATAAGAATAAAGGAAAACACTGAGCATGAATATCACAGAAGGTTTAACAAGTAATGATAGGAAACATCAACTACTTCTCACATTCCTTTTCCAACTTTAAAACATTTATCATTTCAGTTGCAAATCTCATAAAATCCAGGCCAGCAAGCAGTTCAAAGATTACAAGAAGTACGCAACAAATATCATGCGCAAACAATGCCGAGGGTCGAACGGCGCGGACCAAAAATAATAAACTGTGCACTGCCGAGGGTCGAATGGATCGAACCATAGATGCATCTATCTACCCTGCTCGCGAATCGATCATGCGACGCGGTTATACATAAATACAGGATTATCCTGCTCGCGAATCATACATGTGACTCAGGCACCCATAGCTACACGTATTCACACAATAAGTCCACATTTATCACGAAAGCAGTTACCTATGGAAGTAGTAAAATTCTTCTTAAAGGATCACGAAAAACATAGCATTTAAATCTCTATTTTGAAACTCATTTGCCAAGTTTAATAATATTCAATAATATAACCGTATCAGGAACACAATCAACCACGAAGGAATCAATTCTCTTTCTAAATGATTAAGAAACGTACACTCTAGCCTTCTTAGGAAGTAAATTACCAATTCAATAGCAGTATCAGTCTAATATTATTGGGAGGATCACATGTACAACACGTAAGGCATGCTAGTGGGTCCTAGACTACCCGGACATAAGCATGTTAGTAGCTACGCACAGACTCCCATCACCTCGTGCGCACGTATCCCCCGCAAATAATAGCATGTATTCATTTAGTTCACCTATGGGGACAATTCCCCCTCACAAAGTTAGAAAGGAGACTTACCTAGCTCCGAAATTCCATAACCGGCTTCCAAGCCCTTCTGACGACTCCAATGGATGCACAACGCCCCAAAACTATCCAAACAATGACAAACCAATGAAATTATACTCTAATATTTTGTTAACAATTCAAATTATATAAATTCCCATCTTCGCTTAAGGAATTGACCAAAATGCCCTCGGGCCCACGTGTCCGGATTCCAAAATTTCTCGAAGATAAACTCTACACGTAGTCTTACTAGCTCAAATATACATTTTACTCTAATTTCCATGCTCAAATTCGTGGTAAAATCCAAAAATATAAATTTCTAGGTTTTCCTCCAAAAATCCCAATTTCCTACTAATTACCATGTCTAAATCGATATAAGATCACATATTTAACTCAAAAATAGGAAGAAATCACTTACCTAGTGTTGCTTGGTGAAAATCCCTCCTTGAGCTCTCCAAAATCATCCAAACCAAATGAAAGAAATGGGCCAAAACTCGTGATTAAAACAACCTGCCCAGGCTTCATCGAGTTGTACCTTGCGATGTGCAGGTTGTACATCCTATTATAATTTTTCCTTGCTGTACAACTTCTGTTAAAATACCCATAACTCCTTGTAGAAATATCCAAATGACAAAAGGTTTGAAGATTTAGAAACTAGACTCCAAGATCGTTAATTTTCTAGGTTGTACACCATATAACTCTTTATATATTCCTAGATATGAGCTTCCAAAGTCGGCTTCATGCATCAGTAAATTTTGTAGAAACTACTTCACTAGCCATCTTCAATCGATCATAACATTCTGATCAATTGTCCAAATCATGAATGGTGTAACTTTCTGGAAACTAGAATGCAAGTGCTACAACTTTTATGTTTTGAAAATCTTCAGACTCCTTATAGATTTTTATATATATGATTCTAAAATTAGCTCTTCGATGCATCAGTTGCTGTCCAAAAAAGATTTGAAGCAGACATTTCAGCAGCTATTTTGGACCGAAATTCATTCCGTTAGCCTTCTGAAATCCACCAGAGGCCCTCGGGAGCTTAACCAATTATACCAAAATATTCCAAAATATGATACGAACTCTCTAGAGGCCTCAAATCAAATCAAACAACGTTGAAATCATGAATCGCACTCCAATTCAAGCTTTATGAACTTTGAAATTTCAAACTTCTACATCCGATGCCGAAACCTATCAAATCATGTCCGATTGACCCCAAAGTTTGGACACAAGTCATATTTGACATTACGGACCTGCTCCAACTTTCGTAATTGGAATCCGACCCCGATATCAAAAATCCAAACTCTCGATAAAACTTCTCAAAAACCCTCAAATTTCTATCTTTAGCTAAATGACTTCAAAATGACCTACGGACATCCGAATTCACTTCCGATCGTGCTCCCAACTCTAGAATCACCATACGAAGCTATTCACAGACTCGGAATCCCAAACGAACATCAATAACACCGAAATACACTTCAACCCAGACTTATGAATTTTCTTCTAAAATGCTAACTTCTACAAGTTGCGCCGAAATGCTCCTGGGTCATCCAAAACCTGATCCGAACATACGCCCAAGTCCAAAATCATCATACGGATCTACTGGAACCTTTGAATCTTGATTCTAAGGTCGTTTACTCAAAAATCCAATCTTAGTCAATTCTTCCAACTTAAGGCTCCCGAAATGAGAGTTTTATTTCCAAATTGACTCCGAACTTCCTGAAACTCAATTCCGACCATGCCTACGATTCATAATACCTGAAACGAAGCTGCTCACAGCCTCAAATTTCCGAACGATGCGCTGGAGCTCAAAATGACTGGTCGGGTCATTACATGTACTAGTATGTATAAACAAACTTTACTCTATGTAAAATCAAACAATACACATATATGAGGCAGTTAAAGAAACCCAAACAAATATTGCACATAGATACAGAGAATCACAAATGGGGTTTCCACAATTTCTTATTTCAATTGTTCTCCTGTTGCGGCGTGCAACCCGATCCCACCTTATAATCATATTTCACCCTTATTCCTTCTGTTGCGGCGTGCAACCCGACTCCCATCTCACAATCACATTACACCCTTATCACTTCTGTTGCGGCGTGCAACCCGACTCCCATCTCACAATCACATTACACCCTTATCACTTCTGTTGCGGCGTGCAACCCGACTCCCATCTCACAATCACATTACACCCTTATCACTTCTGTTGCGGCGTGCAACCCGACTCCCATCTCACAATCACATTACACCCTTATCACTTCTGTTGCGGCGTGCAACCCGACTCCCATCTCACAATCACATTACACCCTTATCACTTCTGTTGCGGCGTGCAACCCGACTCCCATCTCACAATCACATTACACCCTTATCACTTCTGTTGCGGCGTGCAACCCGACTCCCATCTCACAATCACATTACACCCTTATCACTTCTGTTGCGGCGTGCAACCCGACTCCCATCTCACAATCACATTACACCCTTATCACTTCTGTTGCGGCGTGCAACCCGACTCCCATCTCACAATCACATTACACCCTTATCACTTCTGTTGCGGCGTGCAACCCGACTCCCATCTCACAATCACATTACACCCTTATCACTTCTGTTGCGGCGTGCAACCCGACTCCCATCTCACAATCACATTACACCCTTATCACTTCTGTTGCGGCGTGCAACCCGACTCCCATCTCACAATCACATTACACCCTTATCACTTCTGTTGCGGCGTGCAATTCGATCCTACCTTACAATTTTGTTGCGGCGTACAACCCGATCCCACCTTACAATTTTGTTGCAGCGTGCAACCCGATCCCACCTTACAATTCTGTTGCGGTGTGCAACCCGATCCCACCTTACAATTCTGTTGTGGCGTGCAACCCGATCCCACCGTGCAATCATATTTCACAGCAAGAACCACCAACAATTATATCACAAGGATCTTCATCATGAAGAACATAAGTTCATGTCAACCAATAACTATGTGAAATCAAGGCACAATGATCCTTACCAATCAGTAATTCATATATGGTGTTGCCACAATCATTTAACTCAATAAAATCAGTCTATATTTACTTTCATCATTTGCGACACAACCTTTAGCACTTTGATACGTTAAACAATGTAATTAATAGCAACAACAACCAACAATTCAATCACAAAAATTCTCATCATCAAGGATATTCATTCGTAACAACCAAGTAACCATATGAAGTCAAGGCTACAAAAATCTTTATCAAACAATGAGTCATATACGGTATGTCATCAACATATAGCTCAATTAGTTTATCCACGTTTTCTTGCATACCGATGTATTCAACAATCGAGCTTTGCACAAGATAGAGTAAGCACTAGGAATCACCCTTTTCACAATCTCTTATAGCATGGTGGCATGGCACTCAATTAGGACAATCAGAGAATAGAATCTTATGTCTCAACACATTAGAACAATCAATTCACATATGCTCAAGAAAGAAACTCATACCAAATGCTCGGACACCAACAAGGTGACTCTACAAAGATTAAAGTTAGCCATACATACCTTGAATCGTTCCCCTTAAATTTTCTACCACAATTCACCGGACCTTCTAGCACCTTCAATCTAGTTCACAATGTGGCATAATTGAACATAGAATTAGGAATAATGATCATGTCTTAAACTCACTTGAGCATTCTATCAAACACTAGATGTTCCTTTAGATTAAATGACCTCTTTTTTAGTGAAAGATTACTCTAACCCATTTCCTTTTACTAGATTATGACTAGTTGGATACATGCATGCAAGACTCCTACCCCCATCTTCATGAACTCACCTAACCATGTTTCATTTTAATAAAATCTGGAAATTAAGGTTGATGGGGTAGAATCTTACCTCTTATGGTGAAGAAAATGGTGTCCTACTTGATTAGTTCCAATCTTGAATGATGAAAGAGGATCACTTTGAACAAGTTGAGACTTTCTCTCTCTAGAACTCTCTCTTCCCTTTCTCTATTTTGTTCAGAAAATCTTTAAAATGGAAGGGGGTAAGTGTTTTAATGAACTGGGGGTCGGGTATAAAATTAGAAATTTAATAGTCCCGAAGCAGAAATGCAGTCAAGAATGCGATCACATTTCTGCTATGCGGTCCTCATTCCTGTCGCATAAATGGCCCTCAAATGGGACAAAAAGAAAAGTAGACTGCCCAGGTATGCGACCACTATGCGGTCCGCATACCTGTTATGCGATCGCATAGTGCGTCACATAATTCCCTCCGCAAAATTCAAGGTATGTGGTCTGCATACCTGATATGTGATCCCATAGTGGACCGCAGACCTGCGCAAATCTGGAAAATTATATCTTTTAAGTCCCGGGGTACTTTTTACTCAAAAAGGGTCCGTTTTAAGAATTTCTACAGTTATGACAACACGGGGACCTATTTTGGCATTATTTTTAGCCATGAAATTTTACGGGTCTTTACATTCTCCCCCACTTAGAATCATTCGTCCTCGAATGAAGATCGGGGAATCACTTAGTTAAGAGAACACAAAACATGCCAACCCCCGAATTTTTACTAACTCAGATATTTCCTGAAAATTTCTCCAGAGTTTCCTTTGTAATTAGGCCTATCTACCTGTCAGAGAGCCCCCGAAACACATTTTTAACCAATTTCACATATTTTTAGTTACTCTATCAACTTGATAATCCGGTCATTTCAACAAGCTACGTATAATTCAGCTACTTCCATAAGCCTCACATAGCTCGGTTGACCCCACAAACTTGCATATCTATATCATTTAACTATCACATGATTGCACATAATTTACCTTACTTCAAGGAATTGCACATTACTCAAATAATTACTACATACGCAAATATGGCACAACTTGAGAAGTTACAATAGTAGGGCAATTAGGGGAGTGGAGTATTTCTTGCACAAAATTTGACACAATATATAATTGCTTAGGAATGACAACTCTCAAAACCACTACCGAACTTATTCAAACATATGGGGATATTTCTCTTTCATTTCATTTCCGCTTCCCACGTGGCTTCTTCGACTTGTTGACTTCGCCATAACACTTTAACAGAAGCAATCTCTTTGTTCCTCAATCTATAGACTTGTCTATCAAGAATAGCAACTGGACCTTTTCATATGACAATCCTTCATTAATTTCAACCATCTCAACCGGCATATTGGCGGATGGATCCCCAATCACCTTCTTCAACATGGACATATGAAACACCGAGTGCACTAATTACATCTCAGGGGGCAATTCCCCAAATCTCTTCGACGAACATCCACATAGGATTTCTGACGACTCTGAGCAGTCTTCATCCTTTCCTGAATGACTTTAACTTTTTTTATAGCTTGGTGCACAAGACCCGGTACTAGCAGTTCCGCCTCGCCAACCTCAAACCATCCAATCGGAGACCTACACTTCCTTCCGTATAATGCCTCAAATGGGGCCATCTGAATACTAGCATGGAAACTGTTATTATAAGCAAATTCTATAAGCGACAAGTGATCATCCCAGCTACCCTTGAAATCTAATACACAAGCCTGTAACATATCTTCAAGTGTCTGAATAGTCCGCTTTGCCTGCCCATCAGTCTGTGGGTAAAATGTTGTGCTGAGATTTACCTGCGTATCCAAACCTTGCTAAAATTTCCTCCAAAAGTTATCTGTGAACTGGGCCCCTCGATCCGAGATAATAGATACTGGAGTGCCATGGATCTTGACTATTTCTTTGATATATAACTGAGCGTACTATTCTGCAGAATCGGTGGACTTGACTGGCAAGAAGTGCGCCGACTTCGTGAGCGGATCCACTATTACCCAAACTGAGCCGAACCTATGTGGAGTGCGAGGTAACCCCACCACAAAGTCCATATTGATCATCTCCCATTTCCACATTGGTATTTCCATAAGTTGCGCCAACCCACCGGGCCTCTAATGCTCGGCCTTCACTTGCTGACAATTCGGACACCTAGCCACAAAGTCCGCCACATCCCTTTTCATACCATTCCACCAATAAATCTCTTTGAGATCATGATACATCTTCGTAGAACCTGGGTGTGCTAAATACCTGGAATTGTGAGCCTCTGCCATTACCCTTTCCCGAAGATCATCCACGTCCGGAACACATAGTCTCCCTCGGCACTGCAAAACACCGTCATCATTGCCAAGTGAAAATGTTGTAGTCTTATGATTCAGAATTGCCTCTCTCAACTGTAACAATGCTGGATCTCTGAATTGCTTTTCCTTGATTTCCGTTACAAGTGAAAATTCTACTCCATTACGCATCACGACATCCCATTCGTCTGAGGTCGAAAGACAGACCCCCAGACTAGCCAACTGATAAACCTCCCGAGCCAAAGGCCTCTGACCTGCTTCCAAATGAGCCAAGCTACCCATGGATTTCCGACTAAGAGCGTCGGCTACCACATTCGCCTTTCTTGGATGGTACAAAATATTCATATCATAATCCTTGAGCAATTCGAACCACCTCCACTGCCTTAAGCTCAACTCCTTTTGCCTAGAAGCATACGCTATAACCTTCTCGCACTGCATCAACACACACCCCAAACCAACCATTGAAGCATCACAATAAACCACAAATCCCTCTGTACCCTATGGCAAGGTCAACACCGGCGCCGAAGTCAATCTCAATTTCAATTCCTGAAAAAGTCTTTTCACAAGCATCGAACCACTGGAACTTTACCGCCTTCTGCGTCAGCTTAGTTAATAGGGAGGCGAGAGTAGAGAATCCCTCCACAAATCTTCGATAATAGCCAGCCAAATCCAAGAAACTGAGAATCTCTGTCGGGGTCGTTGGCCTAGGCCAATCCTTTACACTACAATCTTTTGGGGATCAACTTGAATCCCTTCCCTGGAAACAAAATAGTCGAAAAAAGTGACTGATTCTAGCCAAAACTCATATTTTGAAAACTTTGCATACAACTGGTGCTGATGAAGATATCACGACCCAAACCGATGGGCCGCGATGGGTACCCGGTACCTTACTCAATCGAGTAATAACATAACGTATCTTTTCATGTCATACTATCATATATAACTGGGTCGGAGAGGCTGCCGTGAAATAGGTAGAATACAACAGGTGATGCCAACTTATACATAAGATCTATGGCCTCTAGGACCAAAATAACCACTTGAACACTGAACATAGGCCGGCAAGGCCATATAATATTTACGTACATGACATCTGTCTACAAGCCTCTAAGAATAAATAATTTTCATAAAGGTCGGGACAGAGTCCCACCATACCAAACAATACACATCTAACTCGTAGTAACCAAACAAGCAACTCCGAAGCAAATGGAGCACACCAATATCTTCCGCTGAGCTGATAGCCTTCTTGGAGGTCTCTCGACCTGTCTATCGGGACCTGCGGGCATGAAACGCAGCATCCCCGAGAAAAAGGGACGTCAGTACGAATAATGTACTGAGTATGTAAGGCATAAAAATAAGTGCATAACAGACATGGAGGAAATATAGAGTAAAGGACTCCATCTGTAAGTCTGAATAATTTTATAAATCATGAAATAATTATGGTATCATGCATATGCGTATGAATGTAATGTCGTGCACAGGTACATGTCTCATAATATCATCAGCCTCTGAGGGCATCCCATCATATCATCTTGTCCACTGTGGGCAAAATCATCAGCGTATACCAGCTGATCAGGTAGTGGTGCGTATATCATGTCGTAACCTTTTCCCGTATCCCATATACATATATATACATACATATATACACGTATATAATGTCGTCTGAGTCATGGGTCAATGTACATGTATAAATGCATAAAATGCATGAGAAATACGTTAATAAGATTTTCTCGGAATGCCATAAAAATCCATATGCCTTTCGGATAAACTTTATCAATACGTATTTTTCTGAGACCCATGAATAGAAGATATAATAATAATCCGCATGGGTAAATTAAGAATATAGACACCCCTAGTATTTCTATGAATAGAGTCATTTATGAAAGTTGTGCATTTTCTCATTTCATTCATGTCGTATAGATCATGCCAAAAAGAAAGAAGGGATAGCCTTAACATACCTGAGTTGATTCTCTTGACAATCCCTTTAATACACGTCAATTGCGACAAAGCACATGACGGCAAGATCGGAGTAGGAAAAAAATCCGTATGATATTCTTGAGAAAGATTGCACCGTACTACTTTAGAATCGCAAGATCTCACGTCATAGCTCCGACCATTGTAAATCACGTATGCAATTTCTCCATAGTCCTCCAAGTACCCGCTTGGAAATTCTCCAAATGAAAGACAAACGTCCATGCCATTTTTGGCCAATTCGAATTATAGATTCTTTGACTGATTCCTTTGGAGAGATGAAAAATCGTGCACGTGAAATTTCCTTATTGATTTTATGGTTCACATCATCAATCACTAAGCCACTCTTCATATAACTCCCCAATGAAGATTCAAAGAACTCACACTGAAAGAATATTAAAAGAAGGTAACTCACGTTGAAATAAGGATTAAAGAATGTTAAAGGCCTTATATTTGTATAATTCATGTTCTTTCCATACCTATGTGTTAAAGTGACACCTTGCCAAACCTTTTATGAGTCATCTAATGGCTTTTGTTGCAAATTCAAGGGCTGCCATGTTTTGTAGCGCAAGCCTTATCAGATTTTATCATTAATTAATTACTAATCTCATGATTACTTTGATAATCTCTCAATATCCAATAATTAATCAATTACCCACATAATTAAGAATTATCCCAAATTACTTAAAATACTACTTATTTTTAATACACCCTTATACATCATACTATTATTGTCATATGGTACCTTATATGGTGCTAGTCCATAAATATCGGGTATTAACGCTCGGCCCGTATTTTATCCCAATATGCCAAACTTGGGCGAAACTCATTTTCTTCGATTTTCTTACCCTCTCACCTTCACGAATTTACTTATCCCTTGTTTGAAATAGCATAATGCTTATAATCTCAAAATAATCTCATTCCCGAACTTACGTCGATTAACTTACGACGAATGTTAACATACGAAAATGCGGGAATGTAACATCTCACTTTCCGAGCTTCCATCAATTTACTTATGGCGTACTTTCACGTAAGAAAACATGGTGTGTAACAAAAGAGTCTGTAGAACTGCCCTGAGGTGAGTAGCATGGTCTTCCTGACTTCACGAAAAAACAAGGATATCGTCAATGAAGACAATCACAAAGGAGTCAAGAAACGGGTTGAAAACCCAATTCATAAGATCCATAAAAGCTGCTAGGGCATTGGTTAGCCCAAAAGACATTATCGGAAATTTAAAGTGCCCATATCGAGTCCTGAAGGCAGTCTTAGGAATATCCTGCTCCCTGATCTTTCACTGGGGATTGGACCGCAAATCAATCTTTGAGAAGAACTTAGCACCTTGCAACTGGTCGAACAAATCATCTATTCGAGGCAATGGGTATTTGTTTTTGTATGGTGACCTTGTTGAGCTTCCGATAATCAATACACATCCGAAGAGATCTGTCTTTTTTTTTACACCAAAAAGAACCGGTGCGCCCCAAGGCGACACACTTGGCCGTATGAAACCTTTTTCTAATAGATCTTTCAATTGCTCTTTTAACTCTCTCAATTCTGTTGGCGCCATTCGGTAAGGTGGAATAGATATTGGTTGCGTATCTGGAAATACATCAATCCTGAAATCGATCTCTTTATCTGGTGGAATCCTAGGATGCTCGTCCGGAAATACTTCAAGAAATTCATTCACAACAGGCACAGATTCGGGAGCAGGCACCTCTGAAGTGGTGTCTGCAACCCGGACCAAATGGTAGATGCACCCTTTTCTGATCATCTTTGAGGCTTTAAGGTGGGAAATAATCCTACCTCTTGGCACAACATTATTCCCCTTCCACTCGATAACTGATTCATTAGGAAAATCAAGCCTCATAATCCTGGTTCGGCACTCGAGCTTAGCAAATAACGGATAGAGCCAATCCATCCCCATAATTACATCAATTTCTAATTCAATAAGATCGGATGTGGTATCCCGACCACATACCGTGACAACACAATTCCTATAGACTCGCACGGCCGTAATAGAATCACCAACCGGAGTCAACACAGAGAACGACTCGTGAAGCTATTCGGGTTCTATCCCAAAACTTGAAGCAATAAATGGAGTAACATATGACAAAGAAGACCCGGGATCAATAAGAGCATAAACATCATGTGACTGAACAGTCCGAATACCTGTGACAACATCTGGAGAAACCTCCGAACTCTGGAGACCACTCAAAGCATAGAACCGACTGGGTTCCCCTCGACCCCGTCCTCCACCCCTAGCTGCACGGCGCCCTGCTGGAGCTGGAGGGCGTGCTGAAGATGTAGCGGCTGAAGAAGTGGATGGCTGAGCAGTGCCCCTACCCGTGCCCGGACGGGGTGCACGACAGTCTCGCTGAACGTGGCCTCTTAATCCATACCTATAGCATACTGGAATGTCCAAGTAACAAGGCTCAGAATGAAACCTCCCACACTTAGGGCATGTGGCCCTCCGCTGCTGCTGGAACCTCCCACCTGAATGACCCGATTGATGGAACCTCCTGCTGTCTAAACCTGGTCCAACGCGACCTCCCTACTGATAACTATGCCCTGGTGGCGGCGCACTGGCTGAGGACTGAGCATAGGACTTAGATGTCCCTGATGACCCTCTCCCAAGGACTAATCTCCCTCCTCCAACTGAACTCCCAGAGTTGCCCGCTGACCGGGCCCTACTACTACTCTCCCTCTCCATTCTTATCTTTAATTTCCGAGCCTCCATAGCCTGGGCAAATCCCACAATCTTCCTGTAGTTCATATCTGAATGTAGAGCAGCTGTAGCAGCTTCATTAATAACCAAGGGACAAAGGCCCTGAACAAACTGACGAATTCTAGCCTCCATAGTAGACACCATGTGAACAACATATTTGGAGAAGCACACGAACTCCATATGATACTCCCACACACTCATGTTCCCTGCTTAAGGGCCTCAAACTCTATAGCACGGGCTGCAATAATCTGTGCAGGCAAGAAATGATCCATAAAGGCATCCACAAACTCCTCCCACCTTGCCGGAGGGCTCCCCTCTCCACGGGAACTCTCCCACATTTCAAACCATGAATATGCCGCTCCCTTCAGATGATAAGAAGAAAAATCAACCCCCTCTGTCTCGGTAGCCCTCATAACTCGGAGGGTCTTGAACATCTCATCAATGAACTCCTGAGGATCAGCCTCTGGGTCGGTTCCTATGAACTCTGGAGGGGCTAACCGCAGAAACTGGTTGACCTTAGAACCTGAAGAACCCCCTTGCTCGCTAGAGGATGCACGGGCAGCATGTGATCTTTGGGCCTGGGAGGCCACTAGCTGAGTCAACATCTTAATAGCTCCCCTGAGGTCCCCATTAGAAATACCGGGACCGGAAGATGGGACAGAGGAAGGATCAAGAGTATCAGCGGGAGGGACTGTAGCACCCTCCGCTGGAGCATGAATAGGAATATCCTGGCCTGGGATGGAAGAGTCAGGCAGATTCAGGGTCGGGGAATCATTCTCACCCGCACAATCAGATAAAGGATTCACGGCCACTCCTGGGGTGGCATTGGCCTATGGGCCGAGTCGGGCTCTCTTCTTGGGTGCCATTTGCTGAAAATTGGAACAATACACGAGTTAGAGATAGACAACCTCACATTTCACCACATCGCACGATATAGAATAGCAATAAAAGGGTACTTTCCTAAATGTCCATGCAGCCCCCTAATTATAGATGTGGTCGACAACACACTGATAAGAAGGGCTCTACTAGACACGGCTCTAAGACATCCTAGGACACTTTTAAAACCTTAGGCTCTGATACCAAGTTTGTCACGCCCCAAAACCAAGGGACGAGACCGGCGCCCAACCGGATGATCCCGGTCAAGCGGACCTGGATTGCCTTTCCTACCCAACGCATCATCCCGTGTTTATAATATACAAATTTGTAAATGAAATAGCAAATGGAATCAAAGTATTTATTTACAACATTTGATAATCCCAAAATATACAAACTAAGCACAATATTTCCAACATGGGACCACGGTTACGAATAGTTACAACTACTACCCAAAATATGTATTTACAACTCAGACAGTGTCTACAGAGCCTCTAAGAGTACTAGGAGTTTACACAATACTTGCCGAAAAAAAGGCCCCGGCTATACCTTAAAAGACATAAAATATACAAAATGAGATGATATAGACTACACACGGCCCCGGGAGGAAATGGGCTCACCAGAACTGCTAGAGAGATGAATAGGAGGCACCACTAACGGCGAACCGAGCTACCTGCTATAGAACCACCTACATCCATGTAAAAGATGTAGCGCCCCCGGCAAAAGGGACGTTAGTACCATTGAATAGTACTAGTATGTATAAATAAACTTTACTCTATGTAA
Source organism: Nicotiana knightiana (assembly GCA_005239525.1). Taxonomy (NCBI): domain Eukaryota; kingdom Viridiplantae; phylum Streptophyta; class Magnoliopsida; order Solanales; family Solanaceae; genus Nicotiana; species Nicotiana knightiana. The sequence continues at coordinate 93,724 of ML369412.1, forward strand.
AATCAAGCAATACACATATATGAGGCAGTTAAAGAAACCCAAAAAAATATTGCACAGAGATACAGAGAATCACAAATGGGGTTTCCACAGTTTCTTATTTCAATTGATCTCTTGTTGCAACGCGCAACCCGATCCCACATTACAATCATATTCCACCCTTATTCCTTCTGTTGCGGCGTGCAACCCAATCCTATCTCACAATCACAGTACACCCTTATCACTTCTGTTGCAGCTTGCAACCCGATCCCACCTTACAATTCTGTTGCGGCGTGCTAACCGATCCCACCTTACAATTCTGTTGCAGTGTGCAACCCGATCCCACCATGCAATCACATTTCACTGCAAGAACCACCAACAATTATATCACAAGGATCTTCATCATGAAGAACATAAGTTAATGTCAACCAATAACAATGTGAAATCAAGGCACAATGATCCTTACCAATCAGTAATTCATATATGGTGTTGCCACAATCATTTAACTCAATAAAATCAGTCCATATTTACTTTCATCATTTGCTACACAACCTTTAGCACTTTGATACGTTCAACAATGTAATTAATAGCAATATCAACCAACAATTCAATCACAAAGATTCTCATCATCAAGGATATTCATTTGTAACAACCAAGTAACCATATGAAATCAAGGCCACATAAATCTTTATCAAATAGTGAGTCATTTACGGTATGCCATCAACATATAGCTCAATTAATTTATCCACGTTTCCTTTCTATTATTTACTACACATCATTTAGCACTTAGATACATTCAACAATTGGATTCGTTATCATATCTTTCGTTTGGTAGTACATCTGTGCATACCGATGTATTCAACAGTTAACGAGCTTTGGACATGATAGAGTAAGCACAAAGAATCACCCTTTTCACAATCTCTTATAGCATGGTCGCATGGCACTAACCTAGGACAATCAAAGAATAGAATATTATGTCTCAACATATTAGAACAATCAATTCACATATTCTCAAGAAATAAACTCATAACAAATGCTCGGACACCAACAAGGTGACTCTACAAAGATTAAATTTAGTCATACATACCTTGAGTCGGGATTCCCCTTAAATATTCTACCACAATTCACCAGACCCTCTAGCACCTTCAATATAGTTCACAATGTGGCATAATTAAACTTAGAATTAGGAATAATTATCATGTCTTGAACTCACTTGAGCATTCTATCAAACACTAGGTGTTCCTTTAGATTAAATGACCTCTTTTTTAGTGAAAGATTACTCTAACCCATTTCCTTTTACTAGATTATGACTAGTTGGTTACATGCATGCAAGACTCCTACCCCCATCTTCATCAACTCGCCTAACCATGTTTCATTTTAATAAAATCTAGAAATTAAGGTTGATGGGGTAGAAGCTTACCTCTTATGGTGAATAAAATGGTGTCCTACTTGATTAGTTCCAAGCTTGAATGATGAAGGAGGATCACTTTGTAGAAGTTGAGACTTTCTCTCTCTAAAACACTCTCTTCCCTCTCTATATTTTGTTCAGAAAATCTTTAAAATGGATGGGGGTAAGTGTTTTAATGAATTGGGGGTCGGGTATAAAATTATAAATTTAACAGTATCGAAGCAGAAACGCGGTCCGCATACCTGTCGCATAAATGGCCCTCAAATGGGCCAAAAAGAAAAGTAGACTTCCCAGGTATGCGACCACTATGCGGTCCGCATACCTGTTATGTGATCGCATAGTGCATCGCATAACTCCCAACGCAAAGGTCAAGGTGCAAGAATGCGACAACTATGCGGCCCACATTCAAGAAATGCGATCGCATTCTAGACCGCATAGTTGTCCTCAAAATGGACAAAAAACTGTCCAGGCCTGATCTGCGATCGCATAGTGGACCGCAGACCTGCGCAACTTTGGAAAATTATATCTTTTAAGTCCCGGGGTACTTTTTACTCAAAAGGGCCCGTTTTAAGAATTTCTACAGTTATAACAACACGGGGGCCTATTTGGGCATTATTTTTAGCTATGAAATTTTACGGGTCTTTACAGATTCTTCACCGTAACCTTGTTCAGTTGTTGAGATTCAATACACATACGCATAGAACCATCCTTCTTCTTCACGAACAACACCGGTGTACCCCAAGGTGACACACTAGGCCGAATGAACCCCTTATCTAGGAGTTCCTGAAGCTGCTCCATCAATTCCTTTAGCTCCGCTAGTGCCATACGATAAGGTGGAATAGAAATAGGCAGAGTGCCTGGCACCAGGTCAATACCAAAATCAATGTCCCTGTCAGGTGGCATACCGGGCAGGTCTGCAGGAAACACGTCCGAAAAGTCACGGACAACAGGAACCGAATCAATAGCGGAATTCTCACCACTGACATCCCTCACAAAATCCAGATATGATAAACACCTCGTCTCAACTGTACGCTGAGCCTTTAGGTAGGAAATGACCCTGCTAGGCAGATAATCAGAAGACCCTCTTCACTCAACCCTCGGACATCCGGGCATACCTAAGGTCACGGTCTTAGCGTGACAATCAACAATGGAATGACACGGAGATAACCAGTCCATGCCCAATATCACATCAAAATCGACCATGCTGAGCAACAGTAGGTCCACTCGGGTCTCCATACCCCCAATGGATATCACACACGACCAATACATGCGGTCCACAACAACAGTATTGTCCACCAGAGTCGACACATGAACATATGTAACTAAAGACTCACATGGCATATCCAGAAAATGGGCAAAATATGAAGAAACATAGCAATATGTAGAATTAGGGTCAAATAAAGCCAAAGCATCTCGACAACAGACTGAGACAATACCTGTGATCACTGCATCGGAGCCATAGCATCTGGCCTGGCTGGAAAGGCATACATACGGGCCTAACCTCCACCTGCTCGACCTCCCCCTCTAGGGAGGCCTCTAGATGACTGACTACCACCCTTGGCTGCCTGGGGGGTGGTGAAGTAACTGGAGCTGAAATCGAAGGCTGGCTCCTCAGCTAAGATGGACCTCCAAGAAGATGAGGACACTTCCTCCTCATATATCACAAACTCTCCACACTCATAACAGCTCCCTCGAGCTGAAGACTGGGGCTGAAATGAACCCCTGGCACCAGAATGGCCACTAGGAGAACCATGCATAGAATACCCCTGAACTGGCGGTGCTTGAGCTGCACTCTGGGCTAGAAGGGCACCAAATGAAGAATGGCCTGGCTGAAAACCGCAGGGACCATGCCCCGAGGATGCACCACTATAGGCTGGGCGGCCTGACCGAGGAGTCCTGAATTAACGACCCCTGCCATGCTGACACTGCCCCCTGGAAGGAGCACCACTAAAACCACCTGATCTATGAGGACTCTTGGCCTCCCTCTCCACCTGCTCCTGGCGGCGAACCGGCTCAATATCTCGAGCAATATCAACAACCTGCTCAAATATAGCATCTGATACTCTCTCCCGGGTCATGAAAAGGCGGAGCTGATTAGTAAGGCCATCTATAAACCTCCTAATCCTCTCCCTATCAGTAGGGACCAACTCGGTGGCATGATGAGCCAACTCTAAAAACCGCATCTCGTACTGCGTCACTGATAGCTCCCCCTGACACAGCTGCTCAAAATGCTTGCGTTACTCCTCCCGGTGAGACTGGGTACATACTTCTCCAAGAAGATAGTGGAAAACTGCTGCCAGGTAAGGGGTGCTGAACTAACAGGCCTACGCCTCTCAAAAGACTCCCACCAAGTGAAGGCAGCACCAGAGAACTGAAAAGTAGCAAATGAGACCCCACTGGTCTCCAAAATCCCAGCACTATGCAGCACCCTCTGGCACTTATCTAGAAACCTTGGGCATATTCTCCCTTAGCACCACTAGATGTCGGAGGTTGTAGTCTACTAAACTTCTCCAGCCTACGCTGCTCATCATCTGGCATAGCTGGGACCACGAAGTCCTGAACTGGAGCAACCGGTTGGGCTGGAACCGCCCCCAGTGTCTGATGGCCCTGAGTAACTTGCTCAGGTGTCCGGGAAACTGGAGTCTGACTGCCTCCCCCGGCCTGAGAAGTAGCGGCAACTGCCTGAGCAAGGGTGGTACACACAGTCAAGATCTGAGCCAAGGTCTCCTGAAGACCTGGAATAATAATAGGCACTGTCGGTGCCTGAGCCTGTCCCACTAGAGCATCTGCGGCGGGAACCTGATCTTGAATAGTAGGGGGATCAACTGATACTTCCCTAGCTACCGCACGGGCTGGCCCCTACCTCTACCACAACCTCGATCGCGGCCTCGACCCCTCGCTGGTCTAGCTGGTGGCTGATCACCCTGATCGATGGCGCGAGTCCTCACCATCTGTGAGAGAATGAAACAACAGAAGTTTAGACTTCCAGAACAAATCAAATGGCACGACATAATTCAAGAAAAATGAGATTGTTCCTAAGGGTTCTGTAGCCTCTCGAAGATAAGAACAGACGTCTCCGTACAGATCCGCAAGACTCTACTAAACCTGCTCATGACCGTTGAGTCCTATGTAACCTAGGCTCTAATACCAACTTGTCACGACAACAAATCCTAAGCCGGCCGTGATGGCACCTATCATGGAACTAGGCTATCCAACCATTTCAGGTTATCGATATATCCCACAATTTCACAAAAATTTAGCAGATTTTAAAAATATCGGAAAGAGATAAACAAATACACACTTCCTTAAAACCTGGAGTCAACTGCCATGAGCATCTAAAACTGAAAATATAATGTACAGCAGTGACTTGCTACAACAAAAGTCTGAGGTACAAAAGACCAAAAGAAACTAAAATCTGAGGGAAGGAAAGGAGGTGAGCTGGGGACGCTGAGCAACTACCTCAATCCTCGAACAACTCCAAGCTCGTCCGAAAATCAACTAGTGGGATTGTCCGGTACCTGGATCTGCACACAGAGGTGCAGGTGAGTAACGTGAGTACGCCAACTCAGTAAGTAATCAATGTAACTAAAAACTTGACTGTAATGACGAGCCATTTAAATCATATAAATCCATATAATGAATAACAGTGAAAATGAACAAATCAAGTCAGAAATCTACAATTCCGAATATTTCATAAAACCCTGGTTTCCGTTTAAAAATATCGTATGAAAACTTTTGCCCAACATTTATTATCAGAGGATCAGTGTAAAGAAGAGTGAAAACAACATTTTCATAGAATATAAGCCTCTCGGGCACATTATCACTCACAATGAAGCCTCTGGGGCAAGCCTCTCAGTCACTCGTGACTCCACTATCAGTATCTCATGCTCTCACTTAACACGCGTACTAAGTAAGTACCATGAACACACAGAACTGCTGCGGCGGGCAGCCCGCTCCACTACATTTATACATACATATATATATTTATACTGCTGTGGCATGCAGCCCGATCCATATATATAACATATATTGTTGCGGCGTGCAGCCCGATCCATATAATAGTCGACTGCGCTCACTGGGAGTGTGCACACTGCTGGAGGGGCTCCTTCAGCCCAAGCGCTATATCTACATCGGCGTGCAGCCCGATCCAATATGCATATTGCTGCGGCGTGCAGCCCGATCCATATATAACATATATTATTGTGGTGTGCAGCCCGATCCATATATATACAATCTATATTGTTGCGGCGTGCAGACCGACCCACATATAATATCTAACACGTATATTGCTGCGGCGTGCAGCCCGTCCCATAACTATCCTCATATACTCGGCTCTCGGCCTGATTCAGTCACCCTCACAAGCCACTTGGGCAATTTATCTCGACTTACGGGACTCAGCCCAAAATACTTTTCAGAGTTTTTTTATCAAGTAGTGTGATAACAGTGAAAATAACAACAAGTAGGAAACAATGACTGATTTCACAATTTACTAACAGGATAGTGGTAGAATAGTGTAAAAGAACCCCTGAGGGTTTAAACAGGTCGGCACAAGGCCCAAACATGGAAAATACCCCTGAGGTCTAAGCAGATCGGCACAAGGCCCCAAACATGACTCACAGCCCATAAACAAGTATAAACTTCTGAAAGACATGATGTCGTAAGGTTTCAAATCGAATACACGGCTTAATAGCTGCTACGGGATGGACCAAGACACAAATCCCTATCGGTGCACGCCCCCACGCTCGTCACCTAGAATGTGCGTCACCTCATTTATCAACACAATAACAGATAACGGGGTGTCATACCTCAGGTTTAGAGTTACAATTGTTAATTACCTCAAAACAGCCCAAAAGCTACTCCGCATTGCGCTTGCCCCTCGAATTGGCTCCCAAATGTTCCGAATCTAACCAAAATCATATTAACATCATCAATACACGCTAATAGAACAAAACCCAATCGAAAGAATAAATTTTAACACAACTCCCGAAATTCGGCCAAATTCGAGCCCCGGGCCCACATCTCAGAATTCAATAAAATTTACATTACTAGAATCCTCATCCTCCCCCGATTCTATACATACCAAAAGTTCCACAATCGGACCATAATTGCCCACTCAAATCACAAAAAGAATTTCCAAATTTCCTCCCCATTTTCCCCAACTTTTTTCACTTTAATTCTTCAAATTACAAGCCTAATCCGTGCAAATTAGCATAGAAACGAATTTTATAAACCGGGAACTTACCTCCACTAAAGACCCTCGAATACCTTCTTCAATTTGCTCTCAACTCAGCTCAATCCTCGTGCAACAATGGAGGAAATGCCAAAATATTTGCGGAGGCACTTTTATACTGTTGTGCCCAGTTAATCCGCACCTGCGGTCCCAGGTGCGCACCTGTGAAATCCCACTAACAGTCCAATTCTCGCACCTGCGTTCCTTTTTCCGCACCTGCAGCTTCGTAGGTGCGGCCAACTCTTCGCACCTACGGACTACTCCTGCCTAGCCTCTTTTCGCACTTGTGCATGGACCTTCACACCTACGGCGTCGCAATTGCGACCGCCCATCCGCAGGTGCGGCCACACCAGCAGCTATTTACTGCAAATTTCCTACGTTCAAACCTCTGCCAACCATCCGAAATCAATCCCGAGCCCCTCGGGCCCCAACCAAACATACCAACACACCCGATAGCATCATCCAAACTTAGCCAAGACTTCAAAACACCAAAATTACATCAAATTCAAACCTATGAGCTTTGAAACTTCTAAATTTCGCCAATGATGCCGAAACCAACCAAAACACATCCGATTGACCTGAAAATTTGCACACATATCCAAAATGACATTACGAACTTGCTCCAACTGTCAGAATTCCATTCTGACACCTATAGCCTATTTTCCATAGCCGATCGGAAATCGCTAAAAACTAATATTCGCTAATTCAAGCCTAATACTACACTGGATATCAAAACTTCATTCTGAACACACTTTTAAGTCCCAAATCACCTAGATAAGCTATCCGAGCCATAAAATCTGCATTCTGCGGTCGTTTACCAATAAGTCAACTCTCAGTTTGACTTTTTAACTATTAGGCTACTTTAAGAGGCTAAGTGCCCTTGTTCTCACCACGACCACTCCGAACCCAAACCATCCGACCCAACACAACATAAACAGGCTAAGCAATATATGATAAAGCAGAAATGGGGGAAACGAGGATAATCTCACGAAACGACCGATCGGGTCATTACATAATCGATCAGTGATAATGGCACACCCTCTTCCCAGCCGACTTGGTGAGCCCCACTTCATTTCAGGGTCTTTTATCTTTTGGTCCTTATGTACAATGTTTTGAGGTATAGCCGGGCCTTGTTGCTGACACTATACTAGTACTCTTTTGTATCCATTAAAGGCTCCGTAGAAATAGTGTGTCACGACCCCAAATCCTAAACCGGTCGTGATGGCGCCTATCCTGGAACTAGGCTAGCCAACAATCACATAATTACAGTTTCTTTCTGAAATCCCAACCAATTCCAACATTTCATAAAGTATATAGAATTACTGAATTCATTAGGCAAAATGAACAGCTAAATAGTCTAAACCATCCCAAAATCTGGAGTCAACAGGTCATGAGCATCTAAGAATTATACCAACAAGTCTACTACTATATTACAAAATCGCCGAACGAATAGCTAGATATAACAAAAAAAGGGAAAAATAAAGATGCTGCGGACGCTGAACAGCTACCTCTATATCCCGAACTCCGGCTACGCACGGAATAGATGGATAACACTCGGTATTTGCACCTGAATCTGCATATAGGGATGCAGGGAGTAATGTGAGTACGCCAACTCAATAGTAATGAGAATAAATCAAGTCTAAGTGGCAAGAAACACATAAAAATCAATATCATTAGTTCACAATATGCACAACCTTTCTTTCCAACAGTGTATACATAGATATATGAAATCGTCATGCCTTAAAACCAACTTCAGAAAAATCCTTTGAAAAAAATGGGGTTTTCCAACAATTTCAGAAATAAAAACAACCGAAAAATTTAGTATAAAAATGAGATAAATCATAAGTAGCCCCTCGAGCAAAAACATGAATCATAAATCGCCCCTCGGGCAGAATATCACTCAGCACCTCACAGCCACTCAGTATCAGCCCCTCGGGCAACCTCACTGTCACGCATGCCTCCTAATCACTCATCACTCGGCACTCGGAACTCGGCACTCAGTTCTCAGCACTCGGTAGGTACCTGCGCTCACTGGGGGTGTGTACAGACTTCGGAGGGGCTCCTTCAGCCCAAGAGCTAATATCAATCCACCTCGTGACGTATCATATCCTCACAATCAGGCCCTCGGCCTCACTCAGTCATAACCTCTCAAAAGCCCCTCGGGCGTATCAGTAAAACGGGGAACTCGACCCAAAACATCATTTTATATCTCAAAATAGTGTAAATAAGGCTGAGTTTCGAAAATAGTTAAGCACAACATGACTGAGTGTAAATCATAAATCAACAGTGAGGAAATAGCACTAAAAAGCCCCCAAGGGGTCTAAACAAGTCGGCACGAGGTCCCAAACATGGCTTATAGCCCAAATGTAGCAATAGTCTTTAGAACACAATTTAACATATGATTTAGAGTAAAATACGTTACTCAATGGTTGCAGCGGAGAGGACCAATTCCAATCCAAAAATCAATGCGCGCCACATATTCATCATCTGACATGTGCGCCACTCTAAAAACAGTGAGAAATATGAAGTCCGGGGTTTCATACCCTCAGGACAAGATTTATAACCATTACTTACCTCTACCGGGCCACAATACTAATCCGCGATGCTCTTGCCCCTCAAATTGGCTCCCGATTGCTCCGAATCTAACCAAAATCAGATTAACATCATCAATATACACTAAAGGAACACAACCCAATCGAAAACTAAAAATGTATACAAAATTCTCAAAATTCGGCCAAACCCGAGCCCCGGGCCCACATCTCGGAATTCGATAAAATTTACATCACTAGAAACCTCATCCTCCCACGATTCTACAAATACCAATAACACCGCAATTGGACCACAATTGCCTACCCAAATCAACAAAAGAATTTTCCAAACCTCCTCTCATTTTTCCAAACTTTTTCTACTTTAATTCTTCAAATTACAAGCNTCCTACCCAAATTGCCAAAAGATTTTTCCAAAACTCCTCCTATTTTTCCGAACTTTTTCTACTCTAATTCTTCAAATTACAAGCCTAATCCGAACAAAATAGCATACAAACGAGTTTTATAATCCAGGAACTTACTTCCACTGAAATCCCTCGAATTCCCTCTTCAATTTGCTCTCAACTCAGCTCAATCCGCATGCAACAATGGAGAAAAAGCCAAAATATTCGCGGAGGCACCATTTTATACTATTCTGCCCAGTTAATCCGCACCTGCGATCCCAGGTGCGCACCTGCGAAATCCCACTAACAGTCCAATTCTCGCACCTGCGATCCCTTTTCCGCACTTGTGGCTTTGCAGGTGCGTCTAACTCTTCGCACATGCGGATTCCTTCTGTCTGGCCTATCTTCGCACCTAGGTAGGGTCCTTCAAACCTGCGGCCGCCCGTCCCCAGGTGCGTCCACACCAGTAGCTTAACACCAACAACTATTTGCTGCAAATTCCTAAGTTCAAACCTCCGCCAACCATCCGAAATCAATCCCGAGCCCCTCGGGGTCCCAACCAAACATACCAACACACCCCATAACATCATTCAAACTTAGTCGAGCCTTCGAAACACCAAAAACAACACGAAAACACCAAGATTACATCATATTCAAACCTATGAACTTTGAAACTTCTAAGTTTTGCCAATGATGCCGAAACCAACCAAAACACATCCGATTGACCTCAAAATTTGCACACATATCCAAAATGACATTACGAACCTGTTCCAACTGTCAGAATTCTATTCCGACTCCGATAGCCTATTTTCCACTGCTGACCAGAAATCGCCAAAAACTAACTTTCGCCAATTCAAGCCTAATTCTACACCGGACATCAACACTTCATTCCGAACAAACTCCTAAGTCCCAAATCACCTAACGAAGCTATCCGAGCCATAAAATCTGCATTCCAAGGTCGTTTACCAATAAGTCAACTCTCAGTTTGACTTTTCAACAATTAGGCTACTTTAAGAGGCTAAGTCTCTCAATTCTCACCACGACCACTTCTAACCCGAACCAACTGACCCAACACAAAATAAATAGGCTAAGCAATATATGATAAGGCAGAAATGGGGGAAAAGGGGCTAATCTCACAGAACGACCGATCGGGTCGTTACATCGTCCCCCTCTTAAACAAACGTTCATCCTCGAACGGGTCTAGTAACATACCTGGAGTCTCGAATAAGTGAGGATATTTTTCCCGCATCTCCCGCTCGGTCTCGCAGGTGGCATCCTCCACCAGCTGTCCTCCCCACGGAACCTTCACCGAAGTTATATCCTTAGACCTTAGCTTTCTGACCTGACGACCTAAATAGCCACTGGCTCTACCTCATATGACATATTACCCTCGAGCTAAACTGTGCTGAAGTCCAAAACATGAGATGGGTCACCAACACAATTCCGGAGCATCGAAACATGGAACACCGGATGAATACTCGCCAAGCTGGGATGCAAGGCAAGTCTATAAGCCACCTCCCCAATCGTGTGAAGCACCTCAAATGGCCCAATGAACCTGGGACTCAGCTTTCCCCTCTTCCCGAACCTCATAACACCCTTCATGGGTGACACCTTCAGCAACACCTTATCCCCAACCATGAAATACACATCCCGAACCTTCCGGTGCGCATAGCTCTTCTGCCTAGATTTTGCCGCGCGAAACCACTCCTGAATCAACTTCGTTGTGCCCAATAGTCTAGCCTTGCCCGGCTCAAACCAACCAACCGGAGATCTGCAACTCTTACCATATAAAGCCTCATACAGAGCCATCTGGATACTCGACTGATAACTATTATTATATGCAAACTCCGCGAGTGGCAGAAACTGGTCCCATGAAACCCCAAAATCAATGACACAGGCACGCAACATATCCTCCAAAATCTGAATAGTGCGCTCCGACTGCCCATCGGTATGAGGATGAAACGATGTTCTCAACTCGACCTGAGTACCCAACTCTCTCTGTACGACTCTCTAAAACTGAGTTGTGAAATGAGTACCTCTGTCAGAAATGATAGAAACTGGAACCCCATGCAATTGGACAATCCCCCTGATATAAATCTCAGCTAACTGCTCCGAATAATAAATAGTACCAACAGGAATGAAGTGCGCGGACTTGGTCAGCCGATCCACAATAACCCATATAGTATCAAACCTCCTCGAAGTCCGTGGGAGTCATACTACGAAGTCCATGGTGATCCGCTCCCACTTCCACTCCGGAATATCAAATCTCTGAAGCAATCCACCTGGTCTCTGGTGCTCATAATTGACCTGCTGACAGTTGAGACACCGAGCCATAAACTCAACAATATTTTTCTTCATCCGCCTCCACCAATAATGCTGCCTCAAATCCTGATACATCTTTGCGGCACCCGAATGGATGGAATACAGCGAACTATGGGCCTCAACCAGAATCAAATCTTGAAGTCCATCTACAATGGGCACGCAAATCCATGCCTACATCTTCATTACCCCATCATCACCAATAACCACATCCCTGGCATCACCGCGACGGACCCTATCCTGAATAACAAGCAAATGTGGATCATCATACTGGCGTGCTCTAATCTGATCATAAAGAGAAGACCTGGAGGCTACACAAGCCACTACCCGCGGAGGCGCTGATAGATCCAATCTCACAAACTGACCCGCTAAAGCCTGAACATCGAGTGCTAAAGGTCGCTCTGCTACTGGAAGGTAGGATAGACTCTCCAAACTCTCCGCACTGCGACTCAGGGCATCGGCCACTACATTGGCCTTCCCCGAATGATATAAAATAGTGAGGTCATAATACTTGAGAAGCTTCAACCACCTCCTCTTATGCAAATTCAGATCCTTCTGCTTAAGCAGATGCTGAAAACTACGGTGATCAGTGAAAATCTCACAATGCACTTCATACAAATAATGGCGCCAAATCTTCAAGGCCTGAACAAAACTACTAGCTCAAGATTGTGCACTGGATAATTCTTCTCGTGCACCTTCAACTGTCTGGACGCGTAGGCAATCACCCTACCATCCTGCATCAAAACTGCTGAAGGCCAACTCTCGAGGCACCACAATAAACTGTATAAGAACCTGAACCCGTAGGCAAAATCAATACCGGAGCTGTAGTCAAAGCTTACTTGAGCTTCTGAAAGCTCTTCTCACACACCTCAGTCCACCTGAACTGAGCACCCTTCTGGGTCAGTCTGGTTATAGGTTCAGTAATAGATGAAAATCCCTCTACGAACGGCGGTAGTACCCTGCCAAACCAAGGAAACTATGAATCTCAGTAGTTGATGATGGTCTAGGCCAACTCTACACCGCCTCTACCTTCTTTAGATTAACCTGAATACCCTCACTGGACACCACGTGCCCTAAGAATGCTACTGAATCAAGCCAAAACTCACACTTCAAAAAATTTTCATACAATCTCTTCTCTCTCAAGGTCTAAAGCACAACTCTCAAATGATGCTCATGATCCTCCCGAGATCGGGAATACAACAAGATATCGTCAATAAACACGATGACGAAATAATCCAGATAAGGTCAGAATACACTATGCATCAGGTGCATAAAGGCTGCTGGGGCATTGGTCAGCCCAAATGACATAACCAGGAACTCATAATGAGCATATCTAGTCCTGAAAGCAGTCTTCGAGATGTCTGGCTCCCGAATTTTCAACTGATGATAACCGGAACGCAAGCCAATCTTGGAAAATACCCTAGCACCCTGCAACTGATCAAACAAGTCATTTATATGAGGAAAGGGATACCGGTTCTTCACTGTAACTCTGTTCAGCTGCCGATAATCAATACACATACGCATAGAACCATCCTTCTTCTTCATGAACAACACCGGTGCATCCCAAGGTGACACACTAGGCCGAATGAAACCCTTATCTAGGAGTTCCTGAAGCTGCTCCTTTAATTCCTTTAGCTCCACTGGTGCCAGACGATAAGGTGGAATAGAAATAGGTTGGGTGCCTGGCACCAGGTCAATACCAAAATCAATGTCCCTGTCAGGCGGCATGCCCGGTAGGTCTGCAGAAAACACGTCCGAAAAGTCATGGACCACAAGAACCGAATCAATAGCGGGAGTCTCACCACTGACATCCCTCACAATATCCAGATAAGATAAACACCCCTTCTCAACCATGCGCTGAGCCTTCAGGTAGAAAATCATCCTGCTAGGCATATACTCAGAAGAACCTCTCCACTCAACCCTCGGACATCCGGGCATAGATAAGGTCACGGTCTTAGCATGACAATCAAGAACAACATGACACGGAGATAACCAATCCATGCCCAATATCACATCAAAATCAACCATGTTGAGTAACAGTAGGTCCACTCGGGTCTCCAGACCCCCAATAGATATCACACACGACTGATACACACGGTCCACAACAACAGTATCGCCCACCGGAGTCGACACATGAACAGAGCTAACTAAAGACTCACGGGGCATATCCAGAAAATGGGCAAAATATGAAGAAACATAGGAATATGTAGAACCAGGGTCAAATAAATCCAAAGCATCTCGGCAACAGACTGAGACAATACCTGCGATCATTGCATTGGAGGCTATAGCATCTGGCCTGGCAGGAAATGCATACATACGGGCCTGACCTCTACCTGCTCAACCTCCCTCACTAGGGCGGGTCTCTAGCTGACTGACTACCACCCCTGGCTGCCTGGGCGGGTAGTGAAGTAACTGGAGCTGAAGTCGAGGGCTGGCCCCTCTACTGAGAAGAACCACCGGGATGACGGGTACACTTCCTCCACATGTGCCCAAACTCTCCATACTCAAAACAACTCCCTGGAGATGGAGGCGGGGACTGATAGAAACCCCTGGCACCATAATGGCCACTGGAAGACTCATGCATAGAAAAACTCTGAACTGGTGGTGCTCGAGCTGCACTCTGAGCTGGGAAGGCACCGAATGAAGTACAGCCTGGTTGAGAACCACGAGGGCTATGCCCTAAAGATGCACCACTATAAGCTAGGCGGACTGACTGAGGAGGCATAAATGAACTACCTCTACCATGCTGAAACTGCCCCTGGAAGGAGCACCACTAGAACTGCCCGATCCACGAAGCCTCATGACCTCTGATGCGAGACTAAAATGCATAGTTTAAATGTGATATACCTTACATTTTATGCGCATTAATGATAAAAATACACTTGTTATGTGCTTAATGGAGTTTATTTTATGTGTAGGTGAATTGGAGATGGAAACGGAGCTAAAGGGATGCAAATACGTCGAAAATACGCAAAAGGAGACGCCCGGGCGATAGCCGGGCGTTTGCCCCCTAAAGCCTGGC